>JACCGJ010022076.1:0-13749 GCA_013407085.1 Atriophallophorus winterbourni
AAAAACACGAATGTTCAACAGTTACAATGACAACGAGGTATCGCATCTTCAAAAAGCCCCGGAGCGGCAAAATAAAGATAACAAAATATAGGCTGGAAAACGAATAAACTCAAGTAGTTCGCTAAAACCAAAATGGTAAAAGTACACAAAATACCAGCAGATTTACACAATTAGATCTCATTGAAATAAATTCATATGTTCATCTTACAATCTTCCTTTAAAACATTTTGGTGTTGTTCACAGCTGTCTTCCGTAATATTCTGGAGGATATATTCTTTAAACAATCATCCTTATTTTCAATTTGACTCCCGATGTATGAGAGCCTATTAGTGCAACATATATCTGGTGACACAATGCAATGAGAAAGCACTACTGACCAATAGCTACAGTACACGATCCGACATTGTGTAAGATAAATACGATCAAGTGCATCTATACAAATGCTCAGTGTTTAACTAGCAAATTAGCTGAACTACGTGAGCTTTGTGATCGACTTTCACCCGACTTGGTTGCAGTTACAGAGACTTGGTTCCAACCCTGCATGACTGATGCTGAGCTTTTGATTCTGGAAATGTCACTACTCCGTCGCGATCGCGATCGAAGATCTGGTGGTGGAGTCGCAGTCTACTAACACGAACGTTTAGCGCAGTGTAACGTCATCGATCATCCTGACCTCAGCCTTCCTGATACGATGTGGTGTTCAGTAAAACTAGTCAATGGAGATGAATGTACGATCGGCATCATTTACCGCTCGCCATCATCCGAATGCTCATTCAATGATAAGCTAATTGAATCCTTGCAAAACATCACAAGATGCCAGACTAGGCAATTGCTGATCATTGGCGATTTTAATCTCCCGCATCTGTTTTCAAGAAGTGAGCACTCCCTGCATTCGATTGAACATAAATTCAAGGAGGTTATAGAAATTGCTTCACTGCACAATCACGTTAACCAGCCAACTCGCTAGCGAGGTCTTGACCAACCTTCAACCCTTGACCTTGTCTTAACGACTGAGGCAACCGCGGTAGAGGATATACAATAGCTGGCACCACTGGGAAAGAGTGATCATGTGGTGCTTTTGTTTGATTATGGAAAGGAAAGGAAAATACAATTCGAATCCTTAAATATCAGTATCCGGGATGCACACACTCATGAGTTTGATTCAATGGATTCTGGCTCATATTACAATTCGTTTCTAAATTATCTTAATTTGAAGATTTACGAAAACTCGATTTTTGTACCACACAAATGCAGTTACAACAAACAGCTTGTTATTCGGAGTATAACTAATATATGGTTAGCTGTTAAGCGAGAGTCTTTGGTAACTCATGAAAAGTTTGGTACGGAAGCAACTTGGAAGCGATTCTGTAAGATACGGAATCAAGTCACGACTTTTTTAAGAGCAGATCGCATGCAATTACAATGGAACTTGCTTAAGAGAATGGAAAAGAATCCCAAGCTTCTCTACAAGATAGTCAATGAACGATCAAAGATCAAACCAGGTGTTTTCTCTGTACTAACGCCTAAAGGATTGACCCACACTGCCCAAGATACCACAGATGCCTTAGCAACGTTTTACTCATTTGTCTTCAATCCCAATCGTTGTATCCCATATCAAGTTTCACCAAATTCGCCACATTTGGAATTATTAAGTGAAATGACTATCAACGAATACATGGTTGAGCGGGAACTTTGTCGACTAAACGAAAAGAAGTCCCCTGGCGCAGACAAAATTACCCCCGCCATACTTCGCAGGTGCCGCGTTGCTTTGACTGCTCCTCTCACTCGCATATCCAATCTCAGCTTAAATGAAGGAAAAATACCACGGCAATGGAAAACAGGGATGATAACTCCGATTTATAAAGGTGGTAGTCGTTCAGACACAGCAAACTATAGACCGGTAACGTTGCTCCCAGTGATCTCTAAATTAATGGAACGCATTGTGACTGCGCGCATAAGAGAGCATTTTGAAAACCAAAACATTTTGACCGCAGCACAACACGGTTTTCGAAGTGATCGTTGCTGTTTATCTAACCTTCTTACAACGTTCGAGGATTGGGCCAAGGCACTAGACGAAGGTGAGGCTGGACATGCTTGCTACATCGATATTTCCAAAGCTTTCGATAGAGTCAACCATGACATCTTAATCGAAAGGCTCGAGTCTTATGGAATAACGGGAATATTGCTAAATTGGATAAGGGACTATCTTACTGATAGACACGTCCAAGTTCGCGTTGGCAGCACCTTATCTAGAAAAATAGACGTCACGCGTGGAGTTCCGCAAGGCTCGGTGCTTGAACCTCTTCTATTCTTGGTGTATATGAACGATATAGTAGAGAATATTGGATGCAACGTGATACTATTTGCGGATGATATTAAAATTTGGAAACGTGTCAGGTCTGTTAATGACTGGCATTACAACGGGATCTGAGCATCTTATTTCGTTGGTCCCAGTTAAATGAGTTATCATTTTATTCTGCGAAATGTAAAATGCCGCAGCTTGGAAAATCTCTGCACCACACGTATCAGCTTGGCACGCAAGATCTCGTCTGGACCACAGCAGAAAAAGATCTGGGTATCTGGGTTTCGTTTAACTTAAGCCGGACAGCATTGCCGGATGGTGTACAATAAAGCTTGCCGTATCTTGAGTCTTCTCAAAAGATTATTCCGGATTTTTACGCCCGAAACCCTACCCCGGGTATTTCACACGTATATACGTCCTGTTATGGAATATTCCATCCAAGCCTGGGCACCATGGCTGAGGAAGAATATCGAACTACTTGACTGGATTTATCATCGTGCTACAAAGTTGGTCTTCCGGTACAGAAATTTGCCTTTCACAGAGGCAATGCTAAAACTGAACCTACACGATTTTACCCAACGGCGGATACGTAGTGACCTTATGTTGACCTTCAAAATCCTGCATTCTGTAAACCATCCACTTAAACACTTGCTAAAGCCCAATGACCTTACTCGAACACGAACACATTCAAAGGCTTTAAGCATTCCGCATTCTCGGTTTGATATACGTTGTAATTTTTCTTGGTAAGAATTTGTTTCACATGGAACTATTTGCTGACGAAATCACACGATCAGAATCTGTTGAGCTTTTCGCTTGCAAACTCGATGAGTTTATGACGAACCATGCGGTATGCGAGTGTCCCTATTGAATTTTGAGATACTTTATATTTTATATATTTTTATATGTTCCATATACCTTGTCATCCTATGGTTATTGTCAAGCTTAATGCTTTTTCTACCATACAATTTTCTGAGTTCTGAGTTCTGATGGAATGAATAAATAAATTCATTGTACGAGACAAGTAATCGCAACCTGATTCGTTCCTCGCCACAATTGATTGTGTGAAAGCATCTTTTCCAGTGTTGCGTTTATGGCAGTATTTACTAACGCCGAATTATAATCAAACCGATCAAATTATTAATGGTAAGCCAAAATTTATTCTAGTGAATTGAAGAAAATAAAGTGTTTAACATGTCTCTTTTGGTATTCCGCTTTTCTAAACGATCGCGTAGCCCGTCCTTGTAATTTTAAAAATATCGTCGCACATCACGAAATCGAGTACTGGTCTCTGGTTCATTTAACATACCGGGACAAGATGGATTCCGCTGACAGAGCGGCGATCGACTTCCACGGTAATTTTTCAAATGTATCTCGCTCGGTTGATAACTTTCTATTGAAGTCTGAATCCCAGGCGAAGAGTAATTTTTAAAACCGCGCTGAGGCCGCTGGACACTCTCAACGATGCATAATCGTCCATTCCTTGTCCCATGCCTCCAAAATTTGGACACACAGGTATTTGGTGTGAGAAGACATGTTTTAAATGGAGAAATCACTTTTTTACACCACATGTGAAAACAAACCAAGCAATTTTGAAACCTTCACCACATTATGACATTCACCAAAGGTTAACTTCGATACGACCTATTTGAAGCTTTTAATTATAAAAACGCTGCACCCATTTTCTAGTAAGAATATTTATTTAACGAGCAATACAAGATTTGACCTTGAACGACACCCAAACTACAGTAAAAATAGTTGGATATAAATATAGTAGCCTCGATTTAAGGAAAACGGTTTCATATGTGACCCACTGAATTTGAGACACAGATGGAGCGGAACAACACTCTCTAATTCTTATTAACTATGTGACTGTTTCTTTTGTAATGCCCTCCTCGAAACTATTGTCATTGCGCCCAGAGTCGAAACTTTCATTCGAAATTTGGACACTTATTTGTTGAATAACGATTTGAAGACAACTGCGTATCAACGCTTGGTATGTATTCAGCTGGACTATACTTGGCAATATGTGTGACCAAAAAGTCTTGAATGTTGAATCTTTTCCGGGTGATAATTCTGAGTTCGGGTTCTCGATTACGTGAAATGAAAAAACAAACATCATGCCTAGTTTTTGACTTAAATCTGACCAGATTCGAGTGTTTAATTTTCAATCCATCGGTACATAAGTTTCTCACCGTTATAAAAAATATACAGGTTGTCGCTAAAGCCCCTCCCATGGACTTACGCTCCACTACCGATTTTGGGATTTGTGTCCCCGTTGATTTGTAACCGAGAAATCAGATTTATTAAACCATAAACAGTTGAAAATGAGTAATCTTTTAAATTTGAGTCCACATATAATGGTGTTCATACAACTGATCACGATATTCAAATGTAGAATCGCAGTGAATCATAATCAAAACACATAAAGGGCTGCACATTTTTGATCAAATTCCGTATTTATGGAGTGTGTTCGAATCAAATGGAAACAGCAAGCATAGTATCACCGAGCCTTGGAAGAATGGGGAAGATACTAAGCGAAGATTAACTTTGAATTGTCACAATGAACGTAGATCATTCAGTTTCGTTTGATCGCTTTACTTGGAAGCACTTTGTGATTCTCCGTTTAAATAGTGTAGGTCGATGTCGCTGTTGTCAGCGGTCATTGCCTACGGTGGATGTGTATCGCAGGTGGACCAAGATTTTATGTTTCAGTGTGTTTAAAAAGACTAAACACTCCGATTCGGAAGGAACAATGTCTGCTGCAGTGCTCACACCGATAACAGTACTCAGTCGATTGGCGGTATTTGCACACGGTCGGTCTGATCTACGTTCAACTCCCGATAGCGCAATCTGTTCTTCGCAAGCTTCAAGATGACTCTTCTCAAATCATACTATCAATCCAAAGAACTATCATACATCTTTGTAAACGTCTTTGTAGCGTATTCGTTTGGGAACTGTTTAGAGAAGCGGTTTTTCTGTTCACTGAACTCCATCTTATAATCTTCGCCTGATAAGGGGAATTTGGTAGTGCCATAGATAAAATGCTTAACTTATACAAGGAGAGTCAATTAGAACAAAGGGGTATTTTCAATATCTGATCTGAAACAAAATTGTTGAAATTAAACTTTGGCTCTTTCGTCACTTTTAGATAAGATAAATTCACCCGAACTCGCAAGATCCTATTATAGAACAGTCACCGTCAACATATAAAGATGAGTATTATACAAACAAATTAAACTACCTCAAAGCTGAAAGTTCTTCATTAAAATTTTTCTGGTATACAAGTAAGCAAGCGTTTAGGTATTTGATGGACATGTTAACAAAGGAGTTTTTTATAAATCGTTCCCCACATTGAGCTAACTATTAGTAATGAAATCGCTTACAGCTTTGCTCTTATCCTAATGCTAAGACATAGAAGGCCGGCGGTTATCTCGGGAATTACTAGCACGAAGCACACATATGATATGAATTCATTATTTAAAGAAGACGTTTGGCCTTCAAGTTTATTTTTCCTTATATTTTTGATACTCGTTTTGCATCTAGATATTGTAAGTCATTGGAGTTTACTCGAGATTTTCTCATCTGTACCCGTGACAGGATCGAATAATGAACCTCTCAGAAGACGTGGGTGTCATCCACCTTTCCACTAGAGCTGGTACACAGCGTAGTACTTCACAAAAGTAAAAAACCCGCTCGAAATCGGATCACCATTGAAAAGTTTTTTCATGCGATGCTCACCAGTATTTATGAAGAATTTAATTATCATTAGTATCATCTTTTTTTTCGCATTTCGCAGGTTTGATATTTAATTACGATCTCCGACCCTTAATTCCTGTAGTACGAGCTAAATATTCATACAGGAACTGTAGTAACTACAATTGTATCGTAGTCAATAACACACCATTGTTCTACATTTAATTCACATTATCCTTCCCAAGGTTGTTTTCGTGTATATGTGATCAATTGGTTAGTCCAACCAAAACGGAAACCATGCCAACGATTTTATATCCGATACATTACTACGCCATCTGCTCAGATGTTCTTGGTCTTTGTGGCATGTCACCGTACCACCAAACCACCCCTTGTCAAAACTATCAATCGATAACACGGTGACTCATAAATCGGTGTCTGCACAAGCCAGGCCCTTGTGGTGGGGACGGGTTCACTCTACCCTGGAACTGAACAAATCGTTTTCCGGTTTAATGGGACGTTATTTTTTCGTTATTTTCTCGCTCTAATGCTTTCCAATCGAGTGGGTCATTAGTCTAAAAGCTTAGTCAAGTGCCGTGAATGACCGACCGGTAGTCTGAAAGGGAAAACGGGGAAAACCGAGACGTTGGGCAAGTAATTAATTATGCTAGTCCGGTGATTGGATGTCCCGTTTAAAACGAGGCTTTGTAATCGATCAGGGTTTCGTGAATTCCACTCAGATTCCTTTGGACGAGCAAATAGTTCGTATCATGTTTGCGTACAATTTGAAATACTGCCCAAGGTGGAACGGATGCTAGTTAATCAACTCATTGTAATATCTTTTTGGATGAAAGGTTTATTGATCGTAAAATGTTCTGGAAAAGCGAGAGAAATTTTAGACTGAATATAGAATGCAAACGGAAACAGGAGATGAAGGCAATGTAAATTTGGCCTAAATAGACTGAGAGATACATAGTAAGCAAGAATGTAAGCGTATTTCAGTGTGCGTTCAGATATGCCGTATCCGTTAAAGCGGATGAATGTTCAAGGGAGATAATTTTCAAGTTCGATATGTGCCACTGGGTGAAGCGTTTAAAACGTGAACCTTAATATTATTTCTCATGGTAAGTTGCTGAAAAATAAACCCAATTTCGTCCCATGGGCGCAAATCTACTTATGACGAAAATTACCATTCAGCAATCACGACACACGTGATACAGTGCAACATCGGATGAATATTTCTCTTCGTCGTTGGTGTAATTTTCCTGAACTTCTACGTAACGCGTCCAAAGACCAATCAAATCGTTCGTGATTCGGGATGCAATCAACTTCAAAACATTAAAGGTAATTCAGGGTATTGTTATTTTTGGCTTCCTTTGGTCGATGTCGACCATGGATGTACATCACAATCACATGAATTTTCATGTTCTACTTCTTTTTGAATAACTAAACTGTCCGATTCGGAAGGAACAATCTCTCCCGCAGCGCTTGCAACGATAGGCAGACCTCGGTCGATGGACGTCAGTTACACGCCGACGGCGGGATCTGCGTTTAGTAGTTATGAGCTGTATCTGATCATACCCAGTTCCAGACGACGCTTTACACAATGCCTCCAATGTGAGCGGTCAAGAACAAGTTCTTCCCAACTCGCGGTGTCAATGCCAATTCAAGGTGTATAAGTGTCTAAAAAGCATCAAGTTTAACAATAACCATAGGATGGTGATTATTAAAATGTAAGTTTACGAAAACAATATAAGCAGTATTTAGGTAGACGAGAAACAAATAATTAAATAAAAACTCGTTTAATTTAGTTTTAAACTCATGGTAGACGGTAAGCTGTTGCAAGCAAAGCAGACTCGGGCGGAATAAAAATGCCTACTACAGTTTAGGGAAAATGGGTACCACCAGTGTATAATCATGGGTTCCATAATTCCGCGTATCCCTTCACGCCAACAGTCCCTGTAAGGTATGGTTATAGGTGAGAAATATTTAATAAAGTAGGATAAAGTCTTCTCAGGAAAGTCGAACAGATTCAGGTGAGCTATCCTTTCTACTTAAGGTTTGTTTCGGATGCTGAGAACTAGTTTTTGCAACAGGTGATAGATTCACTGCCAATGTTCTACATCTTTCTTGAGCCACAGAGGCCATGACTGCACAGCCTATTTCATGACTGATCTCAACTATTTATTAGTGATTCTATGGAATATCTTGGGCTAAAATTTCCCAAATAACCGTTTGAATAGATTTAGGACACGGGTTGATTTTGTGAAGAAAGTGTTAGTTTGAAGTGAGGTTTTCGAAATGGAGCCCTTCCAGACACCTAAATCTTTCTCTTCAATGCAATTTCCAAGGACATGTGAACCTATATGCTATGTGAACTCTACACGATTCTCCACATTCATGAGCCTGTATTTGTTGAAGTTAAACGGCAGTTTGTTCTTCAACGACCAGCTGTGAAGCGGATCAAGATTTGTTTGTAATAGCAGACAGTCTTCTGAGCTAGAGATGGAACGCCATATCTTTACGTCGTCCGAAACTAACGAAATGGTACATCGAACAATTTCCGGTTATTCATTGGCATAAACCAGAAAGAGGATTGGACCAAGTACTGAACCTTGAGGAACAACGCTAGTTTCTGCGATTCGTATTGATAATGCACCGTCAACACTTACCTGGGTAGTGCAATTTGATAGTTAGATATTCAGGTAAATTCAACAACTTTCCGGTGACACCAAGCCTTTACACCAAACGAATGAACAGGAAGAACATTTTTTGTTCTAGGAATTAGGATATGACTTTGAGTGTGATATGCCGATGATTAGTAGACAACTTTGTTTAACTTTATTGAGAGCTGCCCCTCTAAGATTTTCGTCACCCAATTTACTGATTTCAAAAATAGGCGGTTAATAATTAAATGAAAGCTAACTCATCTTCCGAATACGATGCGTTATTTTCCTCGTTATGTAGCATTTGTTCAGACACAAAATTTCGATTATATTCACATGAAGCTTTTAATGATCCTTCAACATTATTTGGGAAATAATATGTTATACAATTACGAAAATAAAGACGCTTCAAAGTAATTATCATTATGTTCGTTTCCAGTGTGATTTTTGTAAGACTGATCGCTGCGAGCACATATACGGAAAAGCCATAAACTCTAGGACCTTGAACTATAATTCAAACAAAGTTTATACAAATGCTTTTTCCATGTATGAATGCATACAATAAATACTTCGACTATTGCTGATGGCAAACGTCCTTCAGGTACGTTGAACGTTCTGCTATCCACTGGCCTGTCTCATTTACAATCAAGACTCACTGTTTTGCCACTTCTTCTTCCAATCCACAATGCTACAAGCCTCCCATCATGCATAACAAACGATACGCGCTCGGGTCCACGAATGCCCTATCGTCACGGCTGACCAGCTGCGAAGGTAATTATCCACGAGACCGGATTTCAGACTACGTGACAGCAACGCGGTACGGTCAATTAATCAGAAATTGGTTGCCAATTTCCGATTGATGTTGGCGGTGGTGAATTATGGTGTCTCGTTAGTCGATCTCCGCGCTAATCGATTCTACCGGGATTTTATCCGTGGCCTTACAACCCACGGATAGCGGAAGTTGCTGTGAAATGGATAGGATACCGCTAGGATGTGATGTGATTAATTACGGCTAAAATATGTGTGGTACGGTATTACCCATTTGTTCTTCAGCTGTGGCTTCAAAGTTAAAGACCTCTTGGAGTATGTAAGATTAAATTTGTTGCGTGAGTAAATCGCGGTTCATTCTACAAACTTGGTCGGTCATAGTAACTTTAAAGCAAAATAGTTTCTTTGAAATATTCGAAGCTGAAATTCATTTCTAAACTGGCATCCCGGAACATGAATGTGGCAACGCGTTTCCATCATCCGTAAAGTGCTCATCGCAAAGAGTCAATCATAGCACTTATAGTTGCTGATCAACAGAACGTGTTCTCCAGCACCCAGTGGAGACTACTATTAATAAAATCAAAGATGGTGAATGGTTTTTTAGCGGTGAATGCGGATCCTCACGCAACGAAAGAGATCGCTCTGGAGAATGACACGCGTCTTCAAACATGTGCTGTCAGGCAAGATATCTGAGCGTCGGAACTGCTGCAGAAATATACCCTGAGGAAAATATATCGTAAATTAGAGTAGAGGTCGATAAAATATCGAGTACATTACGATCAGATTACATTCAAAAGTATGGGATACGTTTAGGCGAAAAATAGACATAGAAAGTAGCGAGTCATTAAAAACAATAGAATACATCCTCGTTAAGCTGGAATAAAATTGTTCACTGGCTCCGCGGGGTTTCAACGCTGAACACCGCGGTTCCACATACTGAATACATGCTTGCAAGGGTAATTCACCACTGTTGCTTTTCGCCTCCTTTGGTCGATGTCTACGATGGATATACATCACAATCGCATGATTTTTTCATGTTCCACAGCTTTTCGAATGACTAAACAGTCCGATTCGAGAGAAACAATCTTTCCCACAGCGCTGGCACCGATGGGAAGAACTCGGTCGATCAGCGTCAGTTGCAAGCCGCTGCGTTCAGTAGTTAAGAGCTGTATCTGCTCGTCCACAGCTTTCAGAAGAAGCTTTACAAAATGCCTCCAATGTAAGCGGTCAAGAGCAAGTTGTTCATAACTCGCGGGTCAATGCCAAGAGCTTTCATATCTCAAAATGCAAACGTCTTTGTACCGCGAGTGCGGTCTGCCCAATAGTCAACTTCCTAATTGCAACTCACCATAGAGTAGATCTTTCGGAATACGACTCTTTGCCATTCTGTTTACGTGGCTAATTCACCGCTTGCGGCGCTGTCGTAGTAGGGTGAACATGTTCTGTAGACCAGCTTTCGAAAGCACTTCAACACCACTTCACCACTGCATTCACGTTCAAAATGGCCCCAGCGATAGGTTAAATGACTGTGACAGCATAGCCCACTGATTAGTGAATAAACTCATAAGTATTTCCCACTTATTGCTAATCAAACCGGAGTTACGTACCAAGCATATGAATCTCAGTGGTCTGTTAGAGCGGGAAAAGTTTTGAGGAACTAAATAGTGCATTTTATGCAATAATTAGCCAGGAACCGAGTGCCGTAAAATCGAGGGCCTCCAGGATGAACCCATGTGTCAAGTTTAGTGTATTTTGATAGGTAAATCCAACCCTGTAACTTATATATAAATAGAATGCCCATAAAATGATGCCCTGGAACGTAATCGACTTTGTCAAAGTTTTTGGACTGTCGAGTCACGCGTCATCCTAGGGCTCAAACACGAGAAAGCTTGCTGCAATTATACAAAGCAATCATATCCTAACTATTTCACTGTCCCCCGCTAGTGACCTTATTCCAGATCGTCTAATAACTATGCCTTTCGAAGTTATTTCACTGGAATAGTTGTGTTCACCGATTGCCAAACCCTCCAGATGATGCATAAAATTCCCTGGAGTTTCTTCAGAATGGGTAATCCATTTCCACACTAACTCTTCGCATCTCGATAAGTTATGAATGCATAAAACTGGAATCTAACATTTTGTTATAACGTGTGGAGAACGAGTTACCTCGATGTGGAGGTATGATGTAGCCTGATTTTAAATCTCGTTCACGAACATGCTTACGAGGGTCGATGTCAAATGTGTATGAGTATCTTCCAATAAATCATTCTTCACTACTCCATATCGCTATGCGATACTAGAATCCAACCGGCAGCAGTGCAGTTTTTCCGATGCCTGTGTGACTATCGTTAAACAGCTAACAGGACTACCAGCTCAGTCACAGACTGGAGACCTGACGCATTTAATTGTCGTCAAAGCGACCGGGCAAGCGATAGTTTAACTTCGGTCGCAGGGACAATGTCAAGTGCTTTCAGATTTCTGCTACAAACGTTTTCGTACAGCAAAGGCAGCTTACGCATAGTTCTACTTCTTGATACCAACACCCGATATTTTTCAACTCGGCAATGACCAGATGTGAATGCTTATGTAGTGTAATCAATGTATTTATTGTAATAGCCTGAAAACTTGTGGCCTTGAAACTTGATGTCGCATCAATGTTGATCTCATCAACCGACTACTTGGGAATACAAAAATGTCCATATATAAGTCTTCCGTTTTGATGTCTATAATGCGTAAACTGAGGATTGCAACTTAAGCGTACAACTTTCTCTATTGTTGATTGGTATTTGGACGAACTGTCAATCTTTGTAAGAGGCGCGTACCAGTTGTAGATAACCACGACGGTAGAATTGTACTGATAGTACAACGACGAGCATGTTGAAAAGCAAGTATGAGTGTGAATTATTATTAATTGAAGTGCGTACGGTGATCGAATGTTCCAAATGTATGAACAGCTCAACTGTATCTTCTTTTGTGTCTGTACAAGTAATGTTGTGGCGTTGAAAATAATTTTACTTTGGCAGTATATAGTGTTACGAACAAGTGTTTCTCGACAGAGGACTTGCACACTGTTTACAATGAAATATTTCAATGTTTTTGAAGAAAGGTCACTGGATCTTGCTACAAAGCACATACCACGCAGGCAGCGATCCAGCACTGCTAAAAAACATATATTACGTAGAACAACCGTCTTTTACGAAATCTTGCACTCCAAAACTAGCAAGCATATTCAAACGAAGCCATGAAGACGGTGCAGTTGGCGCATTCCGAAGACGTATATTGACGCTCGTATTCGACCTTGAGAGAATGGCATTTTATCGAGCAGCTGATACAATGTAACTTAGCCCAGCTTTATTAGCATTTATGTTCTGACAATCGGAAATTTCACAGTCCTAGACTTTTACCAGACCGGATTTTGTTGTATCGAATTTCATTAATAAGTGCTCCCGATAATAAACAAGCATCGAGGATAATTGTATCGAAATGACCTGGGATTCCAATGTTTTGGCTTTTAATTAGGTGTGACTTGACGGCGCGCTGTTACAATTTAATAACTATCAGTTCAAAGTGACCGTCTCGTGGTCACCTGATGACGAAGAACATCGTAAGTTGCTCGTGTCATAGTGATTTGACTGGTTATTTTTCAGTGTGCCATCACAAAACATGTGTTAGACGTTTTTACCGGATATATGCAAGTCAACAGTGTGAACATAGGGCAATTCTATGGTCAAGATTAAAATGAAGTCGTCCGTGGAACTGAAAAAGACACAGTGTTGAAGACCGTTGGTCCCGCTCAAATTTCCCCAGAGGTTTATGAATCAACCAGTGTTTAGAGATTGCAAACACACTACTAGGGTCCTCATATGGTTTGTTCTCTTGTAAGTAGGTGAAACAATCAGCGACGTTATAATAAGCACTTCAAAAATACTGGACACCCAGCCAAAAGTAACAATATTAAGCCAAACAAATATTTGCTGACTCTTGGATCCTGGGAACGAGCATTTATATAAAATCTTTTATCATTTCAGTCTTTACTGAAATCGACTTACCATGTAACAAATGCAAACTTTGTTTGAATACAAGAAAAATCCAATTTTCGAGCAAATCATCGTCAACATTATCATATAAACTTGTTTTGCAAAGTAAAATTAATTGCAAGCACATGCAGATCCTAATCCTATAGTCCTTACCTGATGAGTGTAAAAAATTGTGTGTGATGGAAATGCATGCAAATGAGCTTTGTCGTTCATGTTCATGGGTTTAAACCCTGTCTACATGAGTGTAAGCTCATGTGATTGAACAGGTTGGTCGTACCAGCCTTAT
>JACCGJ010022077.1:0-12453 GCA_013407085.1 Atriophallophorus winterbourni
GATTGTCCCGAAATTAGTTCACCACATGTTGTAATACGTTGATAATCATTAAATTATTCAGGAACGTCGTCTATCTAAAGAAGCGATTCAGGCAGCCGCGCTGCTCAGTGGATTGCCGTTGAAAGAACGAATGTCGTTCCAAACCATGTTCAGTTTCGCCAACATGCTCGCGGCCCCAAACCCGATGGCATCTGGTTCATCCTCGCGAATCTTCACACCGGTGCAAAGTGCATTTTCAAACAACAACAACAGCAAAAGTTTTCACAGCCTCAGTCCTTCTCCTCGTGGGGATTCTCACACATCCGGCTCCCCACAATCGGCACGTCGCCACCTACACAGTCCGGTTGTATGCGGCGCTATGACCGATTCGAGTAAGTGTGACATTCTTGCAAATTTTCCACGTCGTACGGTTGTTTGGTCACATCAAGTAGTTGCGCTTATTTCAAAGGATTTCCATGTAGGCTGGATCTGCATCTCCCTTTTTACAACTCGTTCATCGTGTTTTATCGATCCTGGTAAAAAAGAGACTAATCGCGTTGAGTGAGTGCTTCATTTCCAACTTTGTAGGATATGCACTTGTGTATGGTAGCTTCTTTGACTACGCTGTAGTCTCACTATATATATATCTGTTTAGCCCTGGTTAACATGACGGTATCTGAGCCGTTGCTACTGTGTGGCACTTAGTCTGGTTCCATATTTGTGATTTTGTTTACAGAGTTAGGTGACTGTCATTACCGAGGGAAACATTCAGGCAATCATCGAAAAAATATTTGTGAGATTACCTTCGGGGTAATTTTGAAACCCTGTCTCATACGCCATGATTCCTATTAAGATCCATGTAGTTACTGAACTCATCACTTGCACTCTGTCCTGTAGTTAGCCCTTGATTATTTTTCCTAGGACGATTCCATTCAAAATTCTCTCACTAGACGGATTGAGGTAGGAAGGAAGTCGATTTGCCAGCGATTTCATCGAGTCATGAGCTCGTTGTTTATTGAGGATCGAGTGTTTGTTGAATGCACAACTGCAGACTATTGAGGCAGAGCAACTAAAAGTTTTAGGGGCGATCCTGTCATCGCAATCTTAGACACTTCTTGTTTCGAACTGAATGCTGGTGTGAGAGAGTTTTCGCGTACTCTTGGACAGACTTAAATACCTAAGCCGCAAATCCCGGATCTCTTCTTCCGTTTGGACAGCTTGATGAGACGTCCATATGTGTTATCGATTGCATGGGTATGCAGTATCACATTAAGTTTGTACTTTGTGGTCTGCCACCTTTAATTAGCTGTAATCTCACTGTCACTATGCTCTTCTCTAAAATCTGCAGAGAACTGACCAGCCTGACAATATTTCGGACCACATCCATTCTAGCAGGCTATGCGGAGATTTGATTGGCTTGAAGCTCATGTCAATCACACTCACACACGTATATAGATAGATAGATAGATACTGGTTCCTTCCTTCATTCCTGAGCATATTTATAACGCATACACAAAACCGTGCGCCTAAGTTGTTCTAATTACTTTTATCTTCTAACACAAGCTAAGGCGTTTACTCATCATTTTTGGATTGGTAATCGAAAACCATCACATGTATCATGTTTCCAACATTCCTTACCGTGTTGTTTCTTGATCATCGCCCGTTTTCCGCCACCAAAGGATGTTAAGGAATTGGAGGGTCTCTCCACTCCATCTTCTTCATGTGACTGTCTTTGAACTTCTTTGTAACGCTCCCATCTCCCGTGCCTTCGGTGAAATTTCGGAGTTCACTCTGATGGGAAGGTCTCGCATTCACCTTTATTTAACCAGAAATTTTGAAAATTCGGATTTTTTATTCGTATGTACTACTATAAACTGTAAGTAGGCGACTCAGAGAAACGGATAATGAAACTTTTCGGCACTTGAGTCACTGGTCATTATTTTTTGCTCGTATCACGTTCTTCTCCCGACTAATAAAATTTTAGTTTACTAAGATATAGTTTATCAATGTTTCGCACATTTCAGAAATGTGTTTCGGGCTTTGTGCATTGACTTATTTTTTAACCGTACATCTCTTGTAGCCAGAAATCAAAAGAATAAATCTCCTCTTATTGTGGAGAATGTGAGAACAACAGAACTACTCCCTGTTCATGCTTTTCCTGGTATCATTGATGATTTAATGATTCATTCATGATATGTTCGCTTAGTGCCTAACGATCATCAGCCGTAGATAAAATCGACCATCTCTTCATAAGCACGAAATAGAGAAATTGCATTGATGGCGCTCGTTCTTTCTGAAACACTTGCGATAATTCTGATCGCGCGCCCTTCGATTGAGATAAACGTTGAAATTCTCTAGTCTAAAGAAAGTTACCCCCATGGACATGCAGTTAAAGAAGCTTTCAGAATCTGCAACTGAACAAACTTATCGCTGTGACTTAACAAGTAATTTTTCTACTGTAGTATCGAAATATTTCACATGGATTGGAAATGTTATTGCGACTGTATTGTGCGATGCCACCCAGTTTTCGTGTGATTATCACCTTTAACAGACTGTCCCACCATATTTCCCCAGCTACCTTTCAATTACTGGAAGATTGATGAAGGATTCCTTCTGGTCTGCATTTTAATACAATAAGAAGACGCGTCAGAAATAATCTTAAGCGTAAAATTCGCTCAGAAAGGAAGCGTGGTGGCTGCAAAAATGTTGAGGAAATGAAGGTGGCCAGCAATTCTGGTAGCGTCCGAAAACTGCTCCTGCTTAAAGGTTCTCATACCGCTGGAGTCACCGAAACAATCACTCAGGGCGATGGTGTTCCAATCATTAATAAACAGCATTATTTGTATCGTTAAGCCGAACGTTTTCGTGAACAATTTAGCTGCGGGCGTATGTTGCTTTCGATTCCATGTTCTCAAACTTTGTCAGTTGATTTGGCGCATCAAAACGCAGCGGCAATCTGGCTTTGTATTTAGTCAGTGAAAAGATTCAAGGCAGCTGGTCCTGATGGACTAGCCCCCGGTTCTGTTCAAAGAGGGTTGATATATCTGTTTAAGCACATTAGTTGACCAATTCCATCAGATATGGAAATCAGTGTGCTCAAATCACAGGGGAATAAGCGTTACGCCCTTCATTATCGGGCTTCATTATATCTACGGTGCCTTACACATGGAATCGAAGATACGTGAACATCAAGTAGGATTTCATCACAGTATAAATGTGTCGATCACACATTGACTCTTCGTTAAACCCTAGAACATCGCCACTTTTCGATTCGGTTGATAGGAACGCATTATTCAGTACCTGATGGCACGTTATGGTGTGCGACAAGGGTGTCAAATTTCTCCAATTTCGTTCAATATTTTAATCGACGTAATAATACAAGCATACGGACACCGTGCAATAAGATATGCTGTAGTAAAAGTCGTGTCGATTTGAATTATGCTGATGGCGTATCATCATATTCAGATGCTTAGTCTACTTTAGATCGACTATTTACTATCATACCATCCTTCGTATGCAGTTTGCACATTCCACGTGCAAAGTTTTATTACACGATAGAACCGACAGAAACAATTATGAACTTGAGACTGTAAACTGAATAACGTATTTTGGGAGCTTCATCACTAGTAACGCGTATTTGTTTCAGGAAATTCCAGCTTGCACTTCCAGAGCTACGGTAGCTTTTCGTAACTTAGGCATCGAAGAGGCTTGTCTCTAATGCTCAATGGCAGAGTCAGTAATGCACCAGCTCGCGGTTTTGCTGTATGGATGTTAAACCTAGACAATGATAAAAGAGATATCAAGACACCTTCATGTTTTTTAATAATCACTGTCTCCACATCAACACTGGAGTTACTTGTCATCACCGAATACGTAACGCAACTATCCGTAATAGAATCTTTGGTAGCCGCGTTAATACCGAAAATCAAGTTCCAATGCACAGACTTCCCTGTTTATTGTAAATGTGAACTCATCGATTACCTAACGCGAATTTTTTTGTTTGTCACTCCTAACTCTGAATGGCGTTGTTTTATGGGTGGCCATATTCTGCTTTGACATAAGTAGATGAACGCCTTCACGGCTAAACTAGCAGCAGTTGAAACGAACCCTCTCCCTGGTTGGGGTCTGAGTGATCAGAATTCGCAGGGGCCTCTTACTTTCCGTGATACGTTTTCCTGTGTTGTCTGTGCGATGCTGTTTGCTGCAACAAACTTTATTCCAATGACTGGATATTCCTTCTTACGAACTTCAAAAATGCCCACCTCCCTATTAACTTCCAAGCCTTTCAAAGAGGGCAATATAAAGTTAATATTATCTAACGTTCGGGCGTATCATCACACATTCGGTATCAGTTGGAATCGTTTACGGTCCTTCCACTGCGCCTTTAAAGTTTGAATCTTGCTGTTAATATGGCTGGTTTCCTACTTTATTGGTGCATCGATAATTGGCGTGTATAAGCACAAACATGGCACTACACTCTTTGTCATCACAAAAAAGACTGTCACTGAACAGCTGAGGACCAAAGTACTTAATTGAAATTTGAGAAGAGATTTCGCTCACAGTTTTCGATTCGTGTATAGCAATTTATTTCATATTAACGTAAATTACCGAGTATATAATTCAGCTTTCGCTGAATCATTCATTTTGTTTAATTTTCTTGCTTTCAGCATACTTTCATCAACATAGCGCCTCCGATAGTCGAGTTATCTCTTCCAAAAGACGCACCTCTTCGACATCAATAAGACTGGTGCACCCCTGTCCACCTGCAAACGAATTCTTCGCCTCGCATTCTCATTCCCATTCCCACCCTCCGATTCATCCTTCTAGTCAGTCTAGTGCAAACTCCAGTCTCTGTCTTCCGCCGCCACTTCCTCCTCGAATGTCAGGCTCTTCCTCCGCCAGGTTAAGCCCCAGTCCAAGCTCTTCCCTCCGGTGTTCTTCCTCATGTTTACCCGCGTCTAGATGTTTTACGCCAGACATGCTTGATCCCGACACCCTTCCGCCACCACTTCCTCCTAAACGCTCCCCCCGACCAGCTACGTCTCAAGGCGAGAAACACCACAATGATTCGACGTTTACATTCGATACAGAACCCCCCAGTGATGATCCAACTCCACCCCCTGTACCACCCCGTCGCCCCTCTAAAGCAATGCCCGAGCTCCTTCCTCTCTCAGATTCCGTTCACTCTCCGGTGCTGCCCACCTAGCTTTCCCTTCTCACCTCGGGGTTATCTATCTTCAATTTTCAATTTACTACGAACTCTCACGAAATTCTGTGAGTAAAAACAGTGGTCGATGTCTTTTCACAATCAACAGCCACATTTTTTGTTTTTTTCCACAGTTCTTTTCATTGCTTTGTCTCGCCCTCGGATCATCGTTGTACAGCATTGTGAGCATTCACATTCACTCTACGTTTTTTCCTCGTCTGCATGTTTGCACAATGTTCAACCTATACATCTTATCTTTTTAACCCATGGTTTTCATACGTGTCGGGTCTAGGTGCTCGATTTTCATGCGAATCTATTGGGTCATTAAGCGGAGATCTACCCTCTGTTTTGCGTCAGAAATCTTTCAGCGTAAGGTTTTCGCGGGGTTTGTTTGATCGCGCCCTCGTCATTGTGTTTACGTTTGTAATCAGTTGTGGATGGTGACTGTCATGGAGTTTCCTGTCCGGGGCTTCCGTTTGTCTAATTACGCATTCCTACCTTCAAACCAGAGCTGTGATATTTCTACATGTAGTGAGAATTTATATTGAAGAACATGAAATTCTGTCTTGGCGGAAAATGGAATTATATCGTGCCTGCGATTATTTTGAAACGATAAGTTTTTACAGTTGCTTCACTTCTGTTTTCAATGTCTTGTCAACTACACGATATCGAATAAGCAGAACATGCTGCGAAATACTTAATTTCGTGAGTAAAATTGTAATAGGTCAGTCAGTCGTTGTAAATTTTTCTTTAAATTTACTCTGCCGATTTATAAATTCATGATTCTAAAGGATAGGGTTTCACTTCTGAATGTAGATGTACGTTGAGAATGTTTCAGAGACGGCTCAATGATTAACTACTAAAAGTAAAATCTATGTCCCTTATTGTTCCAGACGGCCTTATTTTACTATTTACTGCTTTAACGTTAAGTGTTTTAGTGAAGAGGATGACGAACGAACCTATAATCGAAATTTTAGGTCACGACTAACGTACAGAACAAATTCTGTACAGATTACGCGTAAGTAGATTTGAAGAATAATGCTCATTTGCATGCATTTCCATCACACACCCCACGACCGGTTTCGTGCTGTTTGCACTCATCAGGTAGGGACACTAGAATCAGGATCCGCATCCCTTGAAACAGTGGAAGAATGGTGATAAACAAGTTGAACTTGTATGCCACTGTTGAATAATGTTGGCGGGAACAACCTGTTCAGTCACCTACCCTAACATGTCTAATAAGGCTAAGCCTATGTATTGTGGTGCTCACATCCTTTACACACCACTACCGGTTTCTGGCTGTTTGCCGTCATCAGGTGGAGACAGTAAGATCAGGTTCTGTGAGCCTTAAAGAAGTGGAAAAGCAGTAATCAAAGTTAAACTTGTAGAATACTGTTGTATATGGTTCTTACAAAGACCACGATGTTCAAATACAGAATCGCAAAGTGATTCCTGGCCAAGCTCTCGAGGCGCATATAAAAGAACAATGTATTGTGGTGCTCACATCCCCATCCCTTACATTCCACTACCGGTTTCTGACTGTTTGCTGTCATCAGGTGGAGACAGTAAGATCAGGTTCAGTCATGAAAAAATGCTCATTTGCATGCATTCCCATTGTGCGTATCATATCAAGGAGATTAATTTGACCGTAATTTATCAATAAGAATTTCCTTTTGGCAATACCACCTTGATGCAAGTAGAAAAAGGTCCTACGATATGGAGACGGTCCTTGGGAAAATATGATATATTTTGATCCAATCTTTGACGAATCTTGACTTTTTAGTAGATCTTCATGTCGAGGGTAAGATATATCATTGAACATAATGTAAGTCGATCAAATGATAAATCAAAATGTTATAAGTGAAGTTATAATAAAAATGTGAATTAATGAATAAAATATATTAGCTGGTTACCTGCGAATTCTCTATATTAATGGCTAAGATTCTCACGACCAAATGTTAATGGGTGAGCCACTTGTTTGAATTTGTTCGCTTTGAGAATGTCAACGTGTAAAGTCAATTGTTCATTTGGCTCTGCATCGCCGATGGGCTGGTGAACTGTTACTTTCCGTAACCTCTGTTTGGTCGTGGCAATAGTAACCGAGGGTAGTAAGATTGTTTTGTTTATTCTAAGAACGTTTTCGCTGGCTTGGATGAATATTACGTTTGTAAATCCAAAGACTAATTTCTATCTACTAACCTCCAGATCAAGCAGAAAGTTCCACGTGGATCCCTTATTTACCAGGGATATAATTGCTATTCCATTGAAGCAATCAATATTGGTGATTGTTGAGCGTGTGAGACCACGCTTTGAAAATCAGCGGGAAAGGAGTCAGTTACTTGAATTGGATATCAGTCGTTCTACCCACGAGTAAGACGAGAGGAAATGTCTTTCTTAATTTGATCAAGCGAGAGTCATCAGCTTTGATTGGCATCTTAACCCCATGCATTTAAATTTTTCATCCCACCGATCGAAAACAATTTCCGCCCTTTGGATTCTTACCCGATTCTTGAAATGCTAAGTAAGCAACCAAATTCCGTTTTGGATTGTTATGTTAATCCTCGTTCCCATATTATTGTGTTTTTTGTAAACATATATCCTTTTTAAACCAATAAAATTGAATGGAATTGAAAAAGATACATTATCCTTGTGAGGCGTACCACGGTTAAACTGAGGATTTTAACCTTTTGTGTCACCGTATTGGCACTTCGTTAAAGATTGTACTAATAGTTTCAAAAACCCTCCTACATAATGAGTTGAATAATAGCATGGGATAAAACCAGATTGGAGTAGTTTGAAATAGAGGGTAGATCACTTTGTACCCTTAACCTGTAATATGAAATAATATAAGAAAGTGAGAGTAACTGCATTAAAGTCTACGTTTTGTAAAGTTAATTCAAGGAAATTACTCGTTGAAATAAACATAAAACGCTTCTTCTATGTCCGAATTCATGATGACAAATGTGCCATCAACGCCAACACAGCTTGAAATTGATATTGTGATGCTGAATGCTTTAGTTTTAAGTTAATCTAATTAATTATTCTCCTCTATTGGGAATATAATCGAATCAATTTTCAATATCTTTGTCTATGAGTGTTTGGAGAGTTTGTTCATTATGTTGTGCGACTACTCATCAGTACCAAGTCCTTCGAAATATTCACAAACTTTATCACAACGGTCCACATTGAAAGCACTGGACTCGTTTTTCGCTCTTATATATTGGAGACAGGATATGCACTGCTGACGAGCTCAAATATTAGCGAAACTCGAGTCCAGCGCTTTCAATGTGGACCGTTGTGATAAACTTTGTGCATATTTAGAATGACTTGTTACTGATGAGTAGTCGCAAATCATAATGAACAAACTCTCCAAACACGCTTGAACAACAATGCCCGTCATATTTAACCGGTGTTAGCTTACACTGTATCTGATGGGATAACATTACAAGGAGATCAGATCGGTTGGACGACCACAACTGAAGTTGCTGTCTTCTTCTCGACTGGTCGGGTATATGACGCTAGTCAAATGTGCCAGTCTGGAGAAACATTCACTAGGGCTTAGAAGGGATCGGTCAAACGGGGGACGGTAGCTCAGGCCATAAGGCGTGAGACTACGATGTTAAAGGTTTTGGTTTCGAGTCAGACCCGAGACAGGATATACACTGCTGATGAGCTCAAATAAGTGCGAAACTCGTGTCCAGTGCTTCCAATGTGGACCGTCGTGATAAACTTTGTGAATATTTCGAAGGACTTGGTACTGATGAGTAGTTGCAAAACATCTTTGTCTATATATCTACCCGCTAAATCGATCGACAAACAGTTAATAATAATTTGCTAAGCACTCAGCTTATCACAATCCATCAAACTGAGGTTATATTCCAGTCCCGGTTCATTTATGTCGCAAATGGTTGTATCAATATTCGTGAACTAATTGCTCAGGTCAAAACTGGGCATAAGCTTCATACCTTGTATTGACGATTTTTTTCAATTTGACTTAGCCGCGTGCCCATTTTTTCACTGAAAAACGTAGGTTCTAAATATGCATTTTTAATGCAGGTTTATGATGTATCAAAAGCACTGTCTTAGATGCTTTTTAACACAATGTATTAAATGTACACGAAGTTTTCGGTTTATGAATATCATTTTTACGATTGTTTTGTTGAGGTTGGTGTGTTGACAATCGTAAGTTTAAATCAAATTATTGAGTATATAATGAAATTGTTTAACGGACCAAGCCTTGGAAATTTTTCGTCCACTTTTCGATTTATTTTAATTCACCGCTAGTGTCGAACGTTTTGATATTAATCACTCTACTCGACGTATTAAGTGACCCGAGAGAACTTCAAGTGGTCAAAAATTTTAAGATTCACATGAAAGAGAATGAAATCCACTCCTCTCTTTTATAGGATCACCTCATTATTACAACAATTTCCTCAACCAGATTCTACCGGCTGTCAGAGTGATCTGATTTGCCTACAGATTTCGTGCCAGCTGGTTTTGACCGAGCTCGATGAAATGCCTACCATTTATTGGCTTTACTTGTTCTTTATTGTGTCCTAAAATTCTGAAGATAAAGTTACTCTAAAAGTACTCTCGCAATTCTTCTCAAACCCCAATTAATTTACGATTGCTATTGTTGTCTTTAAATATTTTGGTGTTCCCTGTAAGTGTTCTCGATGGAAGAGGAGTCTTTCGAATATATTCTGAGAAGTCGTGATTGACACTCTCCTGTAAATAAATTTACAACTCCAAATTATTGACGGAGGAATTTGGACTGTTGAAAATGATCTTCAGAGATGTAAAGAAATGTGATGACGATAATTATTGCTGACTGTCATGTGTCTGGATATAATAAGATGCAGCATGAATTGAGATTGGCACTTCAAATAAAAAATACTAGTTTTATTTGTAAAATGGTCACAAACATTTAAAAAAAATTCATTTGGAATAATTTTCCATTAACAGAAGGTTCTGCGATGTACGAGTAGGAGCCTCGTACTCGGATATGTACAAGGCAACCATTAATGGCTGGCCGTCCCATTTTAGACTGGACTGCAATGAACTACTTTCAAGTTTGTATCTTCGTATTTTTTACATAAACATTTTGTCCTTGTATGGTTATTCGTTATTTTAGACTTATATGCTTCACTCGAATAAATGCTTGTACAATATACTTTTTGGCGCTTAATAAAATTTCAAACCCTGGAACTGACTTCTTCCGTGGTTGCGAAGATTGTGTACTTCGCTTCGTGCGAGAATTCTGATTAACGGATCCTCCAACATTTTTCTATGTGAATTAACTCGCAATCGTTGGACTACAATGGATTTTTCGTTGGAACTTTGCTGTTTTGGACTATTAATGATTGCATTCCATTTTTGTTGTATTTTGTGTTTCTTTGCATGAATGGCGTTGCTAATATAACAACACCTTCTAGTGTAGAGAAATTTAAAATCGCTTCTATATTGTTTAATACTGTGGACTTGATGCGGATACAAATACATTGACATATTTTTTGCTTGTATATTTGGAGCAATGTCAAATTGAAGTTCTTTTTCGCCAAACGCTTTATCAAATTTTGATAGATGGCCATCAAGTGAAACATTGAAATTCCGATTTTCTCTCCATTTGCAAATAGTTATATTAATGATAGGTTGGTTATATCGTTAAAATTATTTTCGGTAAATCGGCTTGACGCCTGAAATTGACTATTTCAAAAGATCTTTGCCAATAAAAATAGTTTTTTGAGCACGACTGTGATTTAAAATTTGAATTATGAGGGAACCATATGTGGTATAACCCGGAATAGCTATACTTTTGTGTTATCCATCTGTGCATTGCAAAGCGTGGATTTTCAGTTGTTCTTCGGCAGAAAATAAGTGATTATACCCGAAAAATAACCCTACGTGGTTGTAGTCAACAACCTCAGTTGCTTCAAATAAGAATAAAATGTTCCATGCTTTTTGATTTGCAATCAGTGAATAATTGATAAAGGCGAATCAAAAATGTGATGAACAATGCGTGTAGATGGGGTAGCATCATAAAAGATTGGCACAAAACTAGGGTTATGATGGATAGTGTGATAAAAGGAAACGACGATAATCAGGGAGGGCATATGGCTTAGTGCCATGTTCAATCAGTTTTTGAGAACAATTTGCTCCTAGTTTCAGATGAGGTTATGATCTTGGAAGCCACAGCAGAGATTAGGTGATTCCGGAATTATCAAAAATAAATCGAAAGGACCGTTCAGTGATGACACAATAAAAATACTGATGAGTACGTGTAATGAAAGCATAACGTGGAAAGAAAGAAATTGTCCGAATGGTTAACTATAAGTCAACTTTCCGGTCAAACTTAACTTAATACCCAACTTTAAACATAGAATAATAATCACAACAACAAAGAAAAATGTAATTGTTAAAATAGCAACTGGCCATAACTGAAAAGCAATGTTCGAAAACATTTAGAAAAACAACCTAATATGAAGATATAAGTTCGGACAGAATATAGATGTGAAATTTTTTAAAACGTAATGTTGTAATTTTGTTACATTAGGGTTCTATTGTTACAGACTCATTACATTTGAAAGCTTTAGTTAAATTGTTTGTTATTAACCCGTTTTCAAAAATCTAGTTTCGCAAAATAGACAAACATTGATAATTTCATTCTAATGTCTGTGTGCTACAATTTTTTTCGTTTCTGATTTTTTAAAATATCCGTTACCCACGAAAAGTTGTTTGCGTTTTTATTTTTCTATTGTTTAATTAGAAAACTCTGATGAATTTTTCTGGGTATCAATTTTAGGTAAATGTGTTTAAATAATATCGAGCAGTTTATCTCAACTAATTAATATTCCTACAGAATTTCATCGGCATTACATTAGTTAATCAAGCTCTGCATACGATTAAAGAACATTCATTATCAAAACTGATGAGATTGGCGTATATAGATGAATAAATTTTATTCAAGTATATTTTCGTAAAAAAATAATTTCGGTTCTGCACAAATCCTTTTTCTCTAACCTAGCTGTGGTTTCATACAAGATGACTCTTGATATCAAAGGCTGAATAATTCTCAGAGATGGAATTCTCTTCTCAAAAACTTTAACCCTCGCAAAAATTACCATAATATTTAAAGAGTCCAACTGAAATCCTTGAAGCAATATTAATCATTTGTGCAGAGAATTAATCACTGGTTTCAATCTAATCTAATTAGGAAAACCATCGACTCGTTTCATTTATACATCTACAAACATTTTTGCCTATGTTTT
>JACCGJ010022082.1:0-11070 GCA_013407085.1 Atriophallophorus winterbourni
CTACAACCGAGTTCTGCCTATCGTTGCAAACGCTGCGGGAGAGATTGTTCCTCCCGAATCGGACTGCTTAGTCATTCAAAAAGCTGTAGAACATGAAAATTCATCCGATTGTGATGTACATCCATGGTCGACATCGACCGAAGGAGGCCAACATACAGGCACGAAAATGTGCTTGCATATCAGGAATGCCATAAACTCCTGGGTATATAGAGCTCGCAAGCTACTGGCAGTCGATTTAAAGGAAGAACCCCCCTGAGTCTAAATCCTCACTGCATTGTGAGTTGCCCAGCTGCGGGAAAGGCTCCGAGGAAAAATTCCGAGCAAAGTGCCGTCGGCGAATAGTTAGCGCTTCCTATCTGTCAACTGCCTTGTAGTTAGCGTTTGGGTATGCAAAGCCTACGAATTTATACTCGAACAAAGGCCAAGTGGTGCTGGTGACATCACTTGTATACAATTCTCAAGAAACTTCATAAAAATGTCTCAAACCTACTATGAGCGCTGTAACGATCTGGGATGATCTCACCTGCGATCTGCACCCGTAGTATGGCTTGATTCATGACACAAATGAAGCCGGCTAATCTACCCCTGGAGGCAGATAAACAAAGTAAAGTCAGTAATACCATTGTTGGCCTCGATCTGTCGATATCGACCATGGATGTATGGTATGGTATGAAAGCACATGCCTGATCCAGACAAAGTGCCGCACAGTCACAGACTGCACGTGAATGATATTACTGTCAAGTTGCCCAGGCCCAGACAGATATGAGAAATAGAGAATAAAGATGGTAGTGTGACTCTAGCGTGTTTCAGCATGTAGTTCACTACCTGTGGCCAATCAATTTAGCACGGTGTTAGCCGCACAACACAGAAGTACTGTACGATTGCACATCCGTGCATGATGATTTTATGTTCCACAGCTTTTCGAATGAGCATACAGTCCGACTCGGAAGTGCAATCTCTCCCGCAGTGATCGGCAGTATTCAGTCGATCGGCGTCAACTACACGCCGGCAGAATGATCTGCGTTCAGCAGACAAGAGCTGTATCTGATCTTCCCTACCATGTACGTGACTCTTTACAAAGTGCCTTCAAAGTGAGCGGTCAAGAGCAAGTTCTTCCCAACTCATAGGGTCGATGCCAAGAGCTTACATATGTCTTTTACAAACGTATTTGTACCGCAAGTGCGGTCTGTCCAAAGGTTGACTTTCTGATTTGAACTCACCATAGATCCGATCTTTTAGAATACGACCATTTTCCATTTTGTATACATGACCGAGCCAGTGTAGGCGGCGCTGTTGTAGTAGTGTGAACATGCTCTGTAGACCAGCTTTTGAAAGCACTTCAGAACTCGTTACTTTATCCATGTGTAAACTACAAGAAACCCCATTGTATACATGCTTCCATCTGATCGGATTAGCGTCGGCCTATTTGAATTCACTTGCTCTCTCCCTTTGTATAGTAGCCTCGATATCGATTCACTATTTCAAGTCTTGTGGTTTGATGATATCATTTATCCACACCATTCTCGGTCGCTATTACGTTTCCCCCTCTCTTCTGCCTAGGCTAGACTCCAAGTTCTTCGAGCTGATCCCGCCACGTATGAGCTCGAGCCACCCGTTCCGCCAGCTCATCTTGGAGCGCACAACTACGCGGACTGGCGTGCTGCCTACTTCGACGAGATCACATGCCAGCCGTTACCGGGAATTCCTCTCTGTGGATCACGTGAATCTCCTGAGAGTGAGCCAGTCGAGGAGATGTTGGAACCCCGGCACCCGAGTCCGGAAGAATTACTCGAACAAAATCCGTTCATGCGCACCTACTTGTCGAAGTTGGTTAACCTGGATCAGGAGGCGAAGGGTCATGGTTTGACCGATGGCGATTTCTGGTCCCGTTACTACTACCGGGTGTATTTGTTGGATGTAACTGAGAGACGGAGAAAGCTGCTGACCAAGCGAGTTGATGCGATTCCGCCGCTTGACAGATCAGCTGATGTGGAGGGCGCGGTCGCAGAAGTCTCACGTGATTGGCTTGGTGAGAATTTTTCAACTCTATAGTTGCCCGATCTTATTTGGATTATTAATGATAAACTCGCTTAATATTTGCCTGAAATTACCGACCGGGCAGGATGGGCTGTGTAAAATGATCGTATTCCAAAAAATCTACCGTATTGTGGTTTGAAATCCAAAAGTCGACCGTTGGCAGACTGCACTTGCGATACAAAGACGTCTGCAAACGAGATATGAAAACTCTTGACCTTGACCCCACGAGTTGGGAAGCACTTACTCTGGATCACTCACTTCGTAGTCATGCATGCTGCTGATCGTAGGTCACACCGTCAACATGCAAGTGATACCGATCAACAGAGTACTTCCATCGCTTGAGCCATAAGTGGGCAAGCATATTCCGTCCCGTTTCACATGACTATATACCCGGGAATCTCTCGCACAGCGTGCAGAACGATTAGCAGTACTCTGTAGATCGATGGTGTCATCAATTATCAGCAGCCGAATGCAGTGTGGGAAGTTTCCTAATTTGATGATGATGTCTCAAACGGTCTCTTCAAAGTGAGCGGTCAAGAGCAAGTTCTTCCCCCAATGAGGTGTCTACACCTCGAATCGAACATCCAATCAGGCGAATAAAACGGCATCAGCATCGTTGCGGCTTTCACTGACACGCATCATAAACAGCATTCTTCACCACTCCATGCTACAACATACAACCCTGGTCCGTTGATTTAATGCCTCCGATCGAAGCCGAAATCAAGCTGGGTATTTTGTCAATGAAAAGATTCAAGGCAGCTGCTCCCGATGGACTGTCCCCGGTTCAGTTCAAGGGCGGTTGCGATGTTCTATTAAGCCCACTATAGTGGACCTTTCTCGTCAGGTATGGGACACGGAAACTATTCCCCAGTGTTGGGGAGAATCTATAATCATACCTGTTTTCAAAAAGGGTGTGCGTACTTCATGCTCCAATCACAAGGGGATAAGCCTTACGCCCGTCATTAACCGGTTTCTTGCTTCAGTAGGTCTTCGGCACTTTACATTATGGATGTGCAACCGCACCGATGTGCAATCGTGCAGCATTTCTGTGCTGTGCGGCAAAATTGATTGGTCAACGGTAATGAGCTGCATGCTGAAACATGCTGCAGTGTCACTACCATTTCCATTTATATATCCTCCCTTATATCTGTCTAGGCCTGGGTAACCCGACAGTATCTTAGCTCATGTGCAGTCTCGACTGCGCGGCACTTTGCCTAGACAGGCTTATGCTTTCATACCATCATACAATACCCTACATTAAACAGAGAATCACAGATATCGTCCCGGTAGAGGGTGTGTCGATCACATATTCACTTTTCGCCAAGCCCTAGAACATCGCCATGCTTATACACAGCCCACTGTTGCGACCTTTGTTGATTTTAATGGTGCTTTTGATTCGGTCGATAGGAACGCGTTATTTAATACCTTATTACTAAAAGTTGTCAAACAAAAGTACGTTAACGTATTGAGCACTTTATTCCTATAGTTCTAAGCGCGTTAGGGTGTATAATATCCTGTCAGTCAACTTTCCAATTTCTTCATTATAATTCAATTTTCTAATTGACGCTATAACGAATGCATGTAATGCAGGCGTATCGATACCGGGCATTTAGATAAGCCGTGATAAGAAACTTTTTGATTGATTATTCCGACGATGTAGTTCTACTCTTCGATTCCTATACGGATGCTCAGTCTACTTTAGGCCGACTATGTAGAATCACACAATCCTTCAGCATGCGGTTTGCACCTTCCAAGTTCAAAGTTCTGTTACAGGATATTGATCCGATCAAAACAGCGCTAAGCTTCAATAATGAGGAACTTGTAGACTGTTTTACCTATTTGGGTAGGTGCATCACTGGCAACGCTTGCTTAAATAAGAAGATCTCAGCTCGCATTTCCAGAGCTACGGTAGCTTTTCGTAAATTAAGTTTTATGTATCGTCAAACAGCTTTGTCCCTAAAGCTCAAGGCTACAGTATGCGCGGTTTTACTGTACGGATGTGAAATCTGGACACTGAGAAAAGAAAATATAAGACGACTACAAGTCTTCAACAATCGCTGGAGTTACTTGGCATCATCAGATACGCAACGCAACTATCCGTAGTGGAATCTTTCATAGCAACATAGACATCGAAAAACAAGTTCACGTGCATAGACTTCGCTGGTTAGACCACGTTTTGCGAATGGGAAATGATCGTTTTCCTGAGGTGGATTTTTTTCCAATCCCAACTCGGAATGGCATTGCTGCTAAACTATTGTTTGGCTCAACCAGATGAATGCCTTGACTGTTAAAATAGCTGCGGTTGTTGCGATCCGTCTTCCGGGTTCGAGTCCAAAAGATGAACATTCACAGTGGCTTTTTACGCTTAGCGATATGGCCCAAAATCGTGTTCATCTAGCAATCGTAGTATTAGTACATCTAGGAGAAGGTTTTGGAAAGCGATTCCCAGAATCGCGATGAAACCGCGAGCGAAAATTCCGATTGACATCCCGTTGTACTTTGGACGTGGCGTACGTCATAATCCTACGACAGACAGTGATATTTTTTTCAAAACACACGATAGCAAGTCTATCCATGAAACCAACAGCGCCGAGATAAACATGAACTCAGGTAAGGTTTTTGAATCATCCGCGCGGTAGTGCAACCTCGAATTGAAAGGCGCTCACGAAACGTTACCAAAAATCTGCTCTAGCCGATTCAGTACAAACTTTCTTTCAAATACCTTGCTCGCTTAGAATTTCACTCTCGTGCAAATCGCTTAGATGAGCGCAGCCTTTTATGCTTATAATTTGCTCTACGCCAAGACTAGACAAAACCGATTCAATGATACCAAAGGTTGCATAGCCGGGGGTGGCAGTGGGTATAAGCTCCCACTGTCTATAAAATGCTCCCATATGACAAGTGTCTCAAATAGCTTCTGTCAACCAAGTCCAGCTTCTCGCCTGCACGGGTGGCTCCCCGAGCTCGGCGGAACTGCTTCTACCAACAGGAGAAGGGGCGAGGGAGAGTGACTGGCGCCTGAAAACCAGTTTGAATCTGACAGATGGAGCTCGTTATCCTGGGAGGGCATTTCATCTAAACGAAGGAAAACCTTTTTTAACCTCCGGTACCTTGCAGGATACCCGATCGCGGGAAAGGCTTCGGGAGAAAACCCTGAGGAAAAATCTGAAACAGAGTCTGGCAGACGGTTAGTTGGTGCACACCACCTCTTTCTGGCAACTCCCTGCTGCCTTGCAGGTTGCACTTGGTTGTGCAAAGGCTATAGAAGCTGACTCGAACAAACACCGAGTGGTGCTGGGGACGCCGCTTTGTACCCAAATTCTCAAGAATCTTCATTGAAGCCGACTCATCCTGCAAGAGGAGATAGTCGCACAAAAGTAAAGTAATGACACCGAGCTTAGTGCTAGCTGTCGCTTGAGCTTTCATTCATTCACTCACACTTCATTTTGTCATTCTCTTGAAATATCTCGTTGACTTTTACAGAACTTTCTGATCACGAATCAACGGAAACAAAGGAATCGGAACAAAAAGATGTCATGGCCCGTCCCCGGGACCCGCAGGAGAATGTAACTGAAAAATCCCCCGTGGATGGAAGAAAACCGAAACGCAGTCGACGTAAACGAAGCAACAACACCACCGATCGTACCAACAAATCGACCACCCCTACGGAACCAAAACACGCCAAACCTGTGGAAGAAAGCCCCAAAGCGGTCGCGGTCGAGCAGAAGCCGGCTGTTCCCTCCGTGAGTTTCTTTAAATCCATTTTGATGAAGCTCGTCATCATCATCAACAACATCAAAGACGGCATATTACATCGGTAGCATGTGCCGAATGCTTAACTGCCATACCTTTTCCTTTTATGCGTCTATCTCCTCCTGGAGGATAAGTCGGCTTCAATGAATATTCTTGGGAATTCGGGTATAAAGCGGTGTCCCCAGCACCACTCGGTGTTTGTTCGAGTCAGCTTCTCTAGCCTTTGCACAACCAAGTGCGACCTGCAGACAACAGGGAGTTGCACTAACTAATCGTCTACCAGACTCTGTTCCAGAGTTTTCCTCAGGGTTTTCTCCCGAAGCCTTTCCCGCGATCGGGTATCCCGCAAGGCAGCGGAGTTTGAAATGCCCTCCCAGGCTAACGAGCTACATCTGCCTGAAGCAAACTGGTTTTCAGGCGCCAGTCACTCGCCCTCGCCCCTTCTCCTGTTGTTAGAAGCAGTTCCGCCTGGCTCGGGGAGCCACTCGTGCAGGCCGGAAGCTGAAAAAAGTGAAATCCTTAAAGATGGATAAGGGTGGGATTTAAATAGCTGTGGATTCTATAGAAGAGTAAGCACAAACAACCTGAACTGAAGTGCCTACACCTCGTTTCGTGAACGAGTAGAGCGATATCAACACGATAACTTCCTTGCTGCTTTCACTGCCATGCATCATAACAAACTTTATTCGTCAATCCGCTTGATAACAGTATAAGATGAAACTATGCTATTTTCTTCATCCTGCTGTCGAAACACGTTTTAAATACGCGGACAAGGCCACCTGGATTTCTCCGCTGACATCAGTTTGCCACCGGTGTCCCATTGTTTTTTTCGAACGGATACCCTTTATTGAGTGCTTTCGCCTAATCTAGAGTAGAGCCTTTCCCCACGCCCACAAATAAAGCTGCCCGGATGACAATCTCGACGGCCAATCAATCAATACGTTGTCAGTTCTGTCTAGGCCTGGGCAACCTGACAGTAACATCGCCCACGTACAGTCTCCGACTGTGCGGCACTTTGCCTGGATCAGGCTTGTGCTTTCATACCATACCATACCAGTTCGCGCCTTGCCCCGTCGACTGTGAATTCGTGGCATTCTGTCCAGTGTGTCTATACCATTTGCAGGCTAAAGGCAGACATGTAGATACTGATTGCCTGTCTTGGATAACCTGGTGTGTAAGGCAGCATGTAGACAATACTCTTCAATCACATTTCTCATCGATAGCTTGCACTTGTACTGCAACTATGACGGGTAATGGCCGGACAGATGTGAAAGGAGCTTTGAAAGTCATGGATTTGATTAATCTAGAGTGAAATGTACTCGCAATTTGACTAAAACCTGTGGTCAATCCAATTTTGTGCACAAGCCTCTCACGGTGATAACTCTTAGGATTCATCTTCATTGACGACATAGAAAACCAATCATAAATTCCAACAAAAAATGGCCACTGAAGTTTTTCCTCACTGCTGAAGTTTGGTATGATGTGAAAGCACAAGCCTGATCCAGGCAAAGTGCCTCACAGTCAGAGACTGCACGTGGGCTGAGATACTGTCAGGTTGCCCAAGCCTAGACAGATGATACGAAGCGCCGTGTGTTAGTCCTCCATGGTTGTTACCGAAATACTGACTGCATGGACACGCGAATGATCGAAACCTTGAAATCCCCCGAGTAGTAACCCCATTTCGATTGTTGTTTTACAGACGACTTTGGTCTGGATTTCTTGACAAACCTCCTTAGCTGCCGTCGCCTTGAGAATGCGGGAGAAATCTCACTCGATTTTACATCCCCTAGTACTCAGTTCTTCAATGTCTGTCGGGAATGTAGTGCCTGCTGTTCTGCTGAAAACTTTCTGTTCGGAATGTTCTAAGCGCATTCCTTAAACAGCATGTATCACTGCAGCTCCTGGTCCAAAGTGTTTCTGGTACCCATCTGCGTGTTTGCAATGGATATACAATCGTTCAGTATTTCTATCTACGAAATATTGTCTTATCATTAATAGTGATCTGCTTACAAAAACACGCAGCAGTCTCACTGAAGTTATATCTGCCTACTCCAGGGCAACCTGACCGTATCTCAGTCCATGTGCAGTCTCTGGTTGTGCGGCATTTCCCCCCGAACAACTTTTCGTCATTGGTATACTCCACGTGAATGTTATCCTTATCAGGTTTTGCATGACCAATAGCCATCAGAACTCACCCCGTTTCCTTGGGGTTAAAGATTTCAATCAAGAACGCCGGGCATTTCCTTTGTTCGCTGCATCTCTTCACAGCCGGATAGGAACGTGTCCACAAAATAGGATTGAAAACATGGACTGTTAAATTTCGCGGTCTTTCGTGCTTCATTGACTGGAAGCTGTTCTTTCACTGCGTTTTTATTGTTTTGCGTTTCCTATGCACTTACATCACCATTGGTGTCGTAATCTGCCATCGCCTTTTGAGAATTTCACCCTCTGCCAGAGTTGCAATCTTTTCGACAGTACTGCTCTTTGGATAGGCTACCCCGTTCGCCAACAGTCACGTTACTAGCCTTGTCGGAAACACGCACGTGATTTTAGTTCGATTTCACGTTTTTGCAACGTTTTGTTCAAATCCTTAGCTAGTGTGGTGAAACTTTTATCGACTTCTTGTTCAGCGATCTTTATACAGCTTCGTTGTTGCTAGCCCTCTCTCGTCAACCAAGAAGTCGGTAAGTATGCTTCATATGAAAACGATCTCAAAATCCATTCTAAACCAACCGTCTTATGAACTAAGGGACATTTTACACTATATAACGTCGAGTTGTATAACTCCAATTGGACGATGATTCTGGAAGCTCTACGTCGAAATCGTATCGCTTTTTGAGATAGTCATGTTTCGACCCCTCATAATCTATAGCTCTCGATTCAGAAACACACTCCCGGGATCATTTCTCCTTGGTTAAATACGGCAAATGAATCGAGCTTACATATGTTTGCCCTACAATGACATAAGCCTCTTTCACGCAACTTCTCCACTTAAAAGGGCGATGTTGGTCACGCGATGCAGGTGAAGGTCACACGCCCTGATCGATCACGTGCTTAGCGGGGTTTGATTGTGTAAGCCGAAGTGCACTTTAGCTAAAAGGACATTCGTTATATGCGTGTCCTCATGGTTTCTGTTATGTCATGTTTAACGATTCGCCACTTGCATCCCTGTTATTCACTGATCATGTAGTAAATTCTCATCATCGTAGACAGCACGTCGCTTGACATCGTAGAAATCCTTAAATAATGGAGAAAATTGGGACCGACAAAGCTACTGGTGAAGATTACGCACAGATACACTGGGATAAGCAGCCTACACCCCGAATCAAACAGGCTTTCAAGCAAGTGTTGTGAATGAGTAGAGCGACATCAGCGTGACAGCTTCCTTGCGGCTTTCACATCATAACAAGCTTTCCTCGCCAATTCACTGGTCCACACACAAGACTAATCAAACGCTCCAAGAAAATGCCTGCAACAAGTCCGCTAATGAACACGATTTTGAGCCGTATCACTTGAATCTTTCGGAACCCAGTCCGGGAAACGGGTCGCCCAAACTAGTTTGACAGTCAGCATTCATCTGCTTGAGTCAAATCAGTATCTTGCCATTCTTACAACACCGCCATTTCGAATGGCGAACAAAACCGCGTTAGGAAAACGATCATTGTGGGACGCTTGTCCGTTGTCCAGTGCGGCACAGCCAGTTCTTCCTTCGTCTTTATTGTGCTTGACCCACTGCGTGAATCAGATGACCCAAATCAAACGAAAAGAGATGACAATAGGCAGGATGTATCCCACGTGGACAAACATCACCCGATGACCTGATAAGTTTGGACAACAAGCAGCAAATCGACTGATATACGAACTTGATACGGCATGCGGTCTTACATGATGCAGGTTAACGTAATAAAAGTTCAGACAGAGTCACGTGTCTCTCAATCTCTCTGCAACAGTGGTCCCAACCTTGTGGATGCCCCGCATCCCTAAAATAGTTTATTATGCTCTCGCACGCTTTATAACAAGACACTAGACACTGCGTGAACACATAAGATGCTGGAAAATTTACCATGATTCAGCCGAGAATGACAACACTTAATACAAAAAACGGGTAACGTATCTCGCACCCCCAAGGGTTGGGAATCCCTGCTGTACAAGAACAAAGACTTTGTTTCGAGTTGCCATCAACGGTTTTTCGCTGACTTGCACACCAGTGATACTGCGTTCCATTGTTCTGAATTCCAACGTTCGTTTTGTTGTTCTATCCAGCGAACGGGACATTCGTCGTTGTCAATCGATGAGTGTTTTTCGCAGAATCAACTTTTTATCTGGCGCATTTTTGTTCTCTCAGTGGGAACATTTGACGCACAGATGGCTTGAAACCCGAGGAAATAAACGGTTCATTGTTATTGTCATTTCGGTGAACTGTTTCCGCTGTCCGCCAGTGGTGATGGTAGTGGTAAAGATGTTGAGAAACTGCGATTGTTCCCTCATCATTCCGATTCAACTGCGAAGTGATGGGAATTCGCAACCACTTGCTTTTTCCTAGTGGCACTGATTATCACACACATGAGTGTGTTATCACATATCATGCATAGGTGTGATATGAAAGCACAAGCCTGATCCAGGCAAAGTGCCGCACAGTCAGAGACTGCATAGGTAAAAACGTTTGAACAGTGAAATCGATGTTGGTGAGCGATTGCTTGCTGTCCTCCTCATCTTTGATCTGTGTTCTGTGGAAAGCGAAAAGGTGGCAGTAGCTGGGATGATGATGATGATGAAAGCACCAGCCTGATCCAGGCAAAGTGCCGCACAGTCAGAGACTGTAACGGGGGCTAAATCTAACTGTCGGGTTGTTCAGTAAGCCTGACTGAAAAATGGTAATGAGAAATCCGAGTGTTATGTTTTGCGGCGCGGTGGTTGCTGATCACATTCTGTAGATCATAGACCATCACAAGCAAATGTGCTTGAGAACGTCATCATCATCATCAGCATGAAGCACAAGTCTGGAGCCAGACAAAGTGCCAAGCAATATGAAGCAGGAAAAGCAGATAAGCAAGCGCGTGGAAAAGGGAAAGCAGGCAAGCGGAATACGCAAAAGCAAATGCACAAAAAAGCAGCTTGTTTTTGTAGTTTCACTGCATGCGATTTTTTGGGTTTTTTGTTTTGTTTTTTGTTTTTTTATGTAAAATAATACCGAATAAAAATTTATGACACACATAATAAAATACACTGGCGCCACTCACTTCGGTTTGTAGCCATATCGCGTAAGGTTTCCAGCCAACT
>JACCGJ010022085.1:0-11260 GCA_013407085.1 Atriophallophorus winterbourni
TATCTGGCTAGTATTACCCACTGTTGACCTTGACTTCGACGTGTCTATTACACACCGTCTGCGACACAAACATCAATCTAGCGCTTGATTAATTGCTTTATAAATGCTTCACTTCCCTCCTCGAATGATAAATGACATCAAAAGATTTTAAATGACTGCACAAAACTGGGAAAATAGTACTCCTATGAAACTCAAATACCATTTTCTAGCGTAAATCTGTTAGGCTTCAAGCAGTTTATCGATGAACGAACGCGTAACAACAATATTCTTGACGTTGTCTTCACTCTTAATGTTAATCCATTTACCTTGGAAATATCATCATCGTATTAAAGGTGGCCACAATATCATAACATTCGAATTGAATTGCGACTTTAAAGTGAAAATATGTAGAAAATCATCCATCATTAGTCATATAAACTGGAAAAACTTCGCAAACCTTGTTAATGCCGAAGACTAGACTGAACCTTTCCAATGCGACGACTTTACAGTAGTTTCATTAATATTTCATAATAAATTAGCTTAATCACTATATAAATCTTCCGTTACCTATGTCAGACCCTCCAAAAAGTGTCTGTAGTACAATCATCACGCCTTCATGCAAACAACTGCTGCGTTGTCATCAGCAACCAAGCCTTATTACTTGTAGTTTGTTAGTAAGCATATGCAAAAAACTTTTTTTAATTATTATTTTAGATTTAGGAGGTAGTGGTTTTAACTTCTACCATAACTTCACACGCACCATTTCCTTCATAACTTTTTCTGTTATTTTCTTTTTTTTAATCTCTGCTCCAGAATTAATCGCATCCTCTTCATTTGCTTATTTCGATGCAATCTAGATGAAAATTTATTACTGTGTGACATTGCGCGAAAAAATTAACTTTCTTACCCTTTTAAATTTACCATCCTTTATTAAACGGGAAAATGTTCAAAAATTCCGCTTGATAAGGTCATTTTACAATTTATTTATTTTGTACACATTGATAACCTGATCATGTTTTGCATGCCTTGGTTTACCAAGAATATAGTATTATTATTATTATTATATCTTCTGGAACAAGCTTGTTATGTCTGTGCTGTATTATTGTTGGCCCAGCCCGTGTGGTCAGACAGAACACAACCGTCACTGAACTCGTGTATTCACCGAATGCGGAGAGTATCACAAGTGAGCGAATGTGTGAATATCACAGTGAGCGAAAAGCATAATTTGAACTCACCGTCGATATTGATTAATGATTATTCGATAGTTCGTTCACTGTCTATACGACAGGGGCGCCCTCCTAACACCTCCCCCTTTAAGCTTGGTTGTCGTATGACTTCAGTTTTGGATTCACTTGCAGGCGGGTTACTGGAAAACGTCTTCGATCGGCCCACCTTCTTGGTTTGCATTCCGCGGAATTAATTTGAGGCTTCTCTTCTTCCGCTAAATTTCCATCTTCTGGGGTCTTGAAGGTGGCGAAAACAGGATAGGGATCATTGAACACTGATCTCTTAAAATAGTTTGTGCGGCAGTAGTTTTCGTTATGCCCCTTTCTGTTGCACTTCTGGCATCGGTGCTTCTTGAATGGGCAATAACGCGCGTCACATTGGAGAAATTGAGATGAAAGCTTGGTGTCTTGATTGACAAGGTGATCATTCTGCTGGCTGCTTTGCTGCTTGACTGCTAACACCACCGGCTCATTCTGCCAGGGGTTTTGTTTGACCAGCGCAGTGTCACGCTTCAAATTTAGCAGCCTCTGTCATTCGGTCGTTATTGACGTCATGTTGATTTTCGGATTTTGATCGAGTAGTGACAGTATTCTTGTGCGAATCTCTCGATCCTTCTCTGATTGCAGACCACATACTTTTCCTGCATAAGTTAGAAAATCATCGCAATCCTGCTTGACCAATTTCATGCAGTTATATCGTCTGTTAAATAAAAAAGACTGTTCGCCAAAAATTTCTTCGAAAATTGATTGCAAAATATATTTGAATCTCTCGAACCAAGATTCGATTGTGAGAGCGCTTCCTGGGTCGTATTTTAATTTGGGGATGCTGTTGATGATTGTATCCACCCCTGGGTTTTGTACGTCAGTCTTTTTGTCTTGATAAATAACACTCAGATTTTTCAAAAGTGTCTGCATCAAACGCGCTTGAGCTTCTTCGAATTGGCGTTGCTGTTGCTGAAGTATTGATTTTACTTCTTGTGCTGTGATTGCCATTTCGAATTGCTGGGTTATTTTTCCTCGTCGCCAAGTTGTTATGTCTGTGCTGTACTATTGTTGGCCCAGCCCGTGTGGTCAGAGAGAACACAACTGTTACTGAACTCGTGTATTCACCGAATGCAAAGAGTATCACAAGTGAGCGAATGTGTGAATATCACAGTGAGCGAAAAGCATAATTTTAACTCACCGTTGATATTGATTGATGATTAATCGATAGTTCGTTCACTGTCTATACGACAGGGGCGCCCTCCTAACAAAGCTCCAATATTGCATAGTAAGCCTCCCAAATGTGTTGAGCTTTAAAAGGGAATAAGACGTTAAATGGTCTATCATATTTTCGCATTTTTTCTAATAAAGATAAAATACAAATAAACGTATTTTTACATTTTTATCCTATCTGTCTAGGGCAACCTAACAGCAAATTAGTCAAAATGCAGTCTATGACTAAGTTTGACTCTGCCTCGACTAGGCTAGTGATTTCATACACCATACATTGTTCACGCATATTATTGCATTGTTTCCTGAATATCTGACCAATCACCGTGCTGGTGAATAGAAACACTACCTTACTTTTCAGATATCCGGAAACAACAACTTGAGAAACGTACAAACTTTATACTTAATATCGAAGTGCTGGTCGAAGAAAATCTAGGCGCGTGATTGGCTTTTAGCCACCTTCAGCCCAGTGCAACTTGAACCATAGGTACCTTCCGCACAAACTAACGATGTGTGGCGTCACAGGTGACCTATATCGGTGGTTAGGCAGCTTCATAACCATTCGCAATAACTATGTTGAAATTACAGGGGTGTGCTCGGAAGAATTAATTATAATCAGTGGAGTGCCTCAAGGCTCGGTGCTTGGTCCATTACTCTTTCTTAATTTTGTAAATGACCTGGCAGCCTGCTGGAGTTCACGTTGCTTCCTGTTAGCTGACGATGTTAAGACTTTAGAAATCGACAGTAGAGATAGGCTTATCTCTGATTTGGAAAAAGTAATTGAGTGGACGAACTCCTGGGACTTGCCACTAAACTTGGGGAAGAGCTGCGTTATGACGACTGACTTAGTGACAAACCAACTAGGAGTTGGTGAAGGAACTATTAGAATTGGTGCTGCTCAGAAAGTTGAGTCGGTATTACGATAACAGGAAATTTTATATGAGCTAGTCAATGTGCCGAAGCTGAAAACAAGGCTCGCAGAGAATTGTTCAGACTTCGCTCAGAGTTATCTTGCCGAAGACCTTCAATCTTCATTTCCTTATACAAAGAAGTCGTGCGGCCTCACTTGGAATACTGCGTTCAATCTTGAGCACCGTTTTTTAAAACAAGATATAGCGTGTCTCGGAAGGGTCCAGCGCCCTGCGACTAGGATGGTTGAGGGTCAGACAGGTAAAACCTATGAGGCCAGACTCAAGGACCTCGATTTGTTCTCAATAAACAGATGGTTTCAAGGTTGTCACGGCCGGGGCGGTTTTGGGGATAAGCTCCCAATTCCAAAAATGTTCCAATGACCCGCGTCTCATATATCCTCTGACAACCAAGTCCAGCTCCTGTTCTGTCCTGTGTGACCCGGCGAAACTACTTTTACTGACAGGAGAAAAGGGCGAAGGCGGCTGACTGGCGCCTCAAAACCAGCATGCATCGGACAGGTGGAGCTCGTTAGCCCATGAAGGGTCCCACCTAGGGGAAGGAAAACCTTTATCTCAAACCTCCGCTGCCTTGTGGCTACATTCATTCATGGAGAATGCTTCAAAAGTCAACCTCGAGGAAAATTCTGGAGCGGGAGTCCTGTTAGGCAGTCCGAAGTTTATTCAATTTCGTCCTGTCAGCTCCTGCGACGGCATCGTTGTCCACACGTATCAGCCTAGCTGTTCCTTTGGTTCCAGTGGTGCCGTGGAGAGGGAGCACTTGCTGCATGTGCAACAGCTATTTCTCCATATTGAACTGACTTGGCGTACATCACAACGCACCAATGGAGATGACACTCCATTCCGCTTCTACGGAAAATAACACGGGTAGCAGCAGATACCGGTTAAAAGCTATGACTCGACTGGCGCACAGCTATGTGCCTGGGGCTGTTTTCGATGGTGGGCGAGACTTCCAGGTCTCATTGGACGGCTACTGCCCGCCTCAAGCTGGGCAGCCCCCAGTCAACAAGGTGCCGTCTCGCCACGGTCTGCTATCTTCATTAGGTGCATGGGGATTAGGAATCAACCGACAAGCAGATTGTATTTTTTCGCACCAGCGAATCGGAATACCAAACAACAAATGTCAGTTCTGAAACTTGCAACCTGGAACGTCCGGTCCAGGCTTCCAGGATTTCATGACGACGTCTCGAATATCAGAGGCGTTAGAAAGTCCGCCGTGATTAACAACGAGCTAAAGAGGCTGAATGTCGACGTGGCTGCCCTACAAGAGACGCGCTTACTAGATACTGGTAAGCTAACAGATTGTGATTACACATTCTTTTGAAAAGAAAGAGGTTCCGATGAGCCTCAAATGCATGGAGTTGGGTTTGCCGTGCGAAACGACATATTAAAAGCAACAGAACCGAGCAGCATCGGGAGCGAACGGATTTGAACTTTAAATCTGAGGTGCATTACTGATACCATTACGTTGGTCAACATTTATCCACCGACGCTCTCTGCGACGCCTGCTGAAAAAGACACTTTTTATCATAACCTCACAGTCGTCCTGAAAAACGTGCCACAGAAAAACTGTGTAGTGGTATTGGGTGATTTCAATGCCAGAGTTGGTGCAGATCACGAGTCTTGGCAAAACTGTCTCAGTAGGTTCGTTGTAGGCAAAACCAAAGAAAATGGGCAACACCTTCTAGAATTGTGCGCACAGTTCAATCTTCGTGTCAGTAACACATTTTTACAAACAAAACCACAGCATAAATTATCTTGGAAACATCCTCGCTCTAAGCATTGGCATCAGCTTGATCTTATTCTTGTTAAGCGTACTAATATAGGAAGCGTGCTTCTCACCAGATCATATCAAAGCGCAGACTGCGACACTGATCATTCACTGGTCTGTGCAAAACTGAAGCTTCCCCACACCAGATTTCACCGCACCTAATTGTCTGCTAGGCCTAGGATAGACGTCACTCGCATGTGCGAACCTAATCTAACTGCGAGATTTGCAAAAGCTTTCACAGCCGAGCTCAACAAGTCAACCCCACTTGAATCTGCTTCAGAAAACTGGGAATTGATAAAAAGCTGCATATGCCGAGTCGCACTTTCCACGTTCGGTCCGAAGGAAGCTCGAACGAGCGACTGGTTCGAAGCAAACGCTTCTGAGATGACTGCTGTGCTGGATAAGAAACGCTCAGCATTCTTGAGGTTCAAAGGTATGCCAACAGATGAAAACTTACGTCTTCTAAGAGCAGCTAGAAATAATGTCCAACAGACTGCAAGGTGATGTGCAAACGACTATTGGACTGAAGTTAGCCTGCTGCGAATACCGGCAATTTTCACGGTATGTATGATGGGATCAAGAGAGCCATTGGCCCAAACAAACTTAAAACGGCTCCCATTAAGTCTTTATCTGGTAAGCCGATTGTCGAAAAAACTCAACAGATGGAAAGATGGGTAGAGCACTTCTCCTCCCTCTACTCTAGGGACAGTACGGTTCTACCGCATGCACTTGAAAATGTCGAACGGTTGCCGACCATTGAATATCTAGATACCCCTCCTACACTTAATGAGCTCAATAAGGCAATCGACCGCTTAGCGAATGGGAAGGCCCCTGGTGACGACGGAATTCCACCTGAGCTCATCAAATGCGGTAGAGCAGCATTATTACAGCCTCTTCACCATTTGCTTTTTCAGTGCTGGCAGGAGGGGGGTGTCCCACAAGAGATGCTAGACACAAAGATCATCACGCTATTTAAGAATAAGGGTGACAGAGGCGACTGCAACAATTACAGAGGAATCTCCCTTCTGAATGTTGTAGGCAAATTGTTTACTAAAGTCTTACAGATCCGGCTGCAAGTTTTAGCTTATAGAATTTATTCCGAATCTCAATGTGGCTTCCGCAAGGGAAGATCAACCGTTGACATGATCTTCTCCCTGAGACAACTTCAAGAAAAGTGTCGGGAACAGCGTATGCCATTATAAGCTGTTTTTATTGATTTAACTAAGGCACTCGACTATGTCAGCAGAGAGGGTCTTTTCAAAATGCTTGATCTGATAGACTGCCCCCCCAAGGCTGCTCAGACTCGTTATTTCGTTCCACTCATGCATGAAAGGCTCAGTCCATTTTAACGGTTGCAGTTCAGAAGCATTTGAAATTCGCCGAGGCGTCAATCAAGGGTGTTCTTGCTCCCACGCTGTTCGGAATTTTATTTGCTCTGGTTCTGAAGCACGCTTTCAAGACGAGAACAGAAGGCATTTACATACGCACGCAGAGTGATGGTAAGCTTTCCAATCTGAACCGGTTGACTGCACAAACCAAATTACGGGATGTGATAATCCGTGACCTGTTGTTTGCCGACGATTCAGCCTTTATTGCTCACTCCCAAGAAAACATACAGTCGCTAATGGACTGTTTATCGTCAGCATGCAAAGACTTTGGGCTAACAATCAGCATGAGCAAGACCAAATTCCTTGGTCAAGTGACTTTATCGCCACCAATCATCACTGTTGGAAACTGTCAGCTTGAACCAGTACATCATTTCACATATCTTGGTTCAACCATTGCGGATAACCTCTCGCTGGACACGGAGATTGATAAGAGGATTGGCAGAGCAGCTGTCATTTTGTCCCGATTGAACTCTCGTGTTTGGGGTAACCGCAAGCTGACTGTAAAGACAAAGATGCAGCGCGTGCGTACTAAATGCTTTACTATACGGCAGTGAAACCTAGACCACGACCGCAAGACACGAACGGAAGCAGAATGCTTTCCATCTACGAAGGATCCGTCGTATCTTGAACATATCGTGGATGGACAGAGTGACTAACGCTGAAGTGCTTTTGAAAGCTGGTCTACAGAGCATGTTCACCCTATTACGTCAGCGCCGCCTGCGGTGGCTTGGTCATGTCTATAGTATGGAAAATGGTCTTATTCCAAAAGATCTACTCTACGGTGAGTTGTAATTAGGAAGTCGACCATTGGGTAGACCGCACTTGTGGTCCAAAGATGTTTGCAAAAGAGATATGAAAGCTCTTGGCATTGACCCCGCAAGCTGGTAAGAACTTGCTCTTGACCGCTCACATTAGAGGCATTGTGTAAAGCGTCGTCTGCAAGCCGGGAAGGAGCAAATAGAGCTCTTAACTGCTGAACGCAGATCACGCTTTGGCGTGCAACTGATGCAATACAACAGAGTTCTGACTATCGTTGCAAGCGCTGCGGGAGAGATTGTTTCCCCCGAATCAGACTGTTTAGTCATTCAAAAAGCTGCAAAACATGAAATTCATGCAATGTGATGTATATCCATGGTCGACATCGACCGAAGGAGGCCAACAACAAAGAGATGGCGGCTGCGAGGTGACCTAATAGAAGCCTGCAAGATTCTAAATGGCCTTACGGGTAATAATATTACTGAAATCCCTGAAGTTGCCCCTGAAGCAGCTACAAGGAGTAATTCTATGAAACATTCTAATAGTAGGCCCAGGTTGCAGGCACGTGAGCAATTTTTCAGCAACCGTGTGGTCAACTTCTGGAACAAGCTCCCGGATTGTATAGTAAGCCTCCCAAATGTGTTGAGCTTTTAAAGGGAATTAGACGTTAAATGTCGAGGGCAACCTGACAGCAAATTAGCCCACTTGCAGTATATGACTAAGTTTCACTCTGCCTCGACTAGGCTAGTGATTTCAAACACCATACATTGTTCACGCATATTATTGCATTGTTTCCTGAATAGCTGTACTCCCACGCTACTTTCCAGATATTCGGAAACAATAACGTGTGGAAATTACGAACTGTATACTCGATATCGAAGTGCCGGGTGCTCAAATGCATAACTTCGAAGAAAATCTGCGCGCTTGATTGGCTTTTAGCCACCTTCAGCCTTCGGTGATGAGACATCTCCCTCTTCCATTTACAGTTACACACGCATGTGTTACTTACGAATCAATATTGGTAGTGGTGGGTGTTTTCATACACAACTCTGAAAGAATCTGGGCACTCGTTTCGACCTGGTCGATTATCGCCCTGTGATACTGATACTGATACAGGAACTTAAACTTGAACTTACCCAGTCTAAGGGTAAGACAAGGGAGCACATAGGTACCCTAATATTAGACAATGGCAAGAAAGCCAATTCTGACCCCGAAAAGGCAGCAGCTTTGCTGGATTATTTTCGAAGCGTACATAGAATGGATGGCGGGGATGCGATTCACTCAGTCCCAAATCTTAGTACGGAAATGGGTGCCTCACTAAGCGAAGTAGTTTTTTGCACGGATGATGTCGCACGTGTCCTAAAGAATCTAGACGGAAATAAATCCGCCGGACCTGACGATGTGCATCCTAAAATTGTAAAGGAAATATCTACGGTACTAGCTGGGCCTCTATGTGAGTTATATAACGAATCGTTCTGCAAAGGCATCCTACCAGATGACTGGAAGAAAGCCATTGTCGTACCCATTCCAAAGGGAGGTTGCGCAAACATAGTTAAGAATTTCCGACCGGTAAGCTTGACTAGTGTTTTATGTAAAACCTTTGAGAGACTTATCAGGGATCGATTGTGCAGCCACCTCGTGCACAATTCATCATTAAGCACGGTTCAACATGGCTTTCTTAAAGGAAGGTCGTGTCTCTCAAATCTTTTATGCTTTTTAGATCGAGTTTCTAAGACACTGGATGAAGGCGGACGGGTATAGGTCTTTTACTTAGACTTTAGTAAGGCGTTCGACTCGGTTAGTCACAGGTTCCTAGGGATGAAGCTCTCGGCCAAAGGCATATCTGGTAAGCTTCACGACTGAATAACCAGTTTTCTTCGTGATAGATCCTTCCAGGTCCGTGTAGGCGATACTACCTCTGAATTCGCAACAGTTACCAGTGGGGTCCCACAAGGTTCAGTATTAGGCCCAATACTTTTTCTGATCTTCATCGATGATCTGGCATCGCAGTTGTCATGCCCCTGCTACATGTTTGCTGATGATGTCAAATTCACCGGATCCAGTGATCACGGTGATTTGTTAAGAGATATTGAAAAGGTCATTAAGTGGTCGCAGGATTGGGATCTTCCTCTGAACTATAGTAAATGTCATCTGTTGTCTGCAGCAGTCGACAGAATTACAGTAACTGCGAATAACGGTAGGATCGACTTTCAATCTCTTCAGAGGATTAAGGATTTGGGTATAGTCGTAACAGCGGACTTCAAATGGGCTGCGCAGTGTGCCACCGCTGCACAACGAGCTAGAGGAGAACTCTTTAGGCTTAAATCCGTTCTGACATGTAGAACGCCGGAAGTGTTTATCCCTTTATATACGGCGTTTGTCAGGCCGCATTTAGAATACTGCGTGCAAGCCTGGAGCCCCTTCTTTCAAAAGGACATATTACTATTAGAAAGAGTCCAACGACTGGCTACCAAAATGGTTGAAGGTATGTTTGGGAAACCCTACGAAGAACGTCTAATTTCTTTAGGTTTCTTCTCCCTTCGGCGTCGGCGTCTACGGGGTGACCTCATAGAAACTTTCAAAATCTTGAAAGGCTTAGGCGACGAGGGCTGTCAAGTCCTGTTCTCTCGAGCGATCAACCCCTCAACTAGAGGACATACATTGAAGCTCGCGAAAAACCACAGCCGTCTGAATCTTAGGCAACACTTTTTCAGTGAAAAAGTGGTAAGCTTCTGGAACAAGCTGCCTGAGGAACTAATAGCTTGCACATCAATAGGTGCATTCAAAAGGGGTTTAGATGCCTTGTGGCTTGGGCTTTTCCCAGACTTTTTCCCGTGAATATGCCTGTTGTCTGTTGTCAGAATTGTCCATTTTTGTTCATTTTGAAATTATATGGTCTTGACCACAATTTAAAAAAAACAAAAAAAATCCTGTTATATAATGCCTCGTTTTAAATGTCATGTTTTAAATGTACGCACCAATTTTCCATAGCTAACCTCTCACCGGCTTGGTGAAGAGAAACCCTTTCCGTTTTTCTCAGTCGCAGCTACAACTTCTGGGACCAGAGGACGGCTTGGAAAACATCGGACGTACCTTCGCATACGACGAGAATACCAGAGGAAAATGAACCAACTTTGGCAGTGGTGGGCGCTCCTTTTAAGCTTTCCACAGACGGAAATTCTGGACGCTCGATTGGCTTATCCCTTGGCGGCGCGATCGTCGAGGATATCCAAATCACAATAAGAAAAAACGCTTTGGCAGTGGTGGTTGCTTCTCTGCAGCTTTTCACCGAAAGAAATTCTGGACGCTCGATTGGCTCGTTAGCCACATATTGTCCTGTGCAAACTGACTACGCCCGAGTAACAAGCATGATTTGAGTCCAGAACATGTTTTGCTGGTTCCCGTCCCGCCACAGTGCTATACGGAATTCATGTAGTATCCGAAATAAGTGGTCCGAACTTTCTATCCTGTCACATGAGCTCCGGCCGCATGCAATAGCACTGACGGAGACCTGGCTATCATAAACTGATTCTATCCCCGAGATGATAAGTAACAGATATTCTGTAGTCAGATGCGATAGACCTAGTGAAACAAATGGTGGCGGGGTTGCCATTTTTCTTGGGCTTGGTTTTCGAACTACAGAATCGAGCGTTCGGCTTAGCACGCACAACGTTCAACTATGCTCCTGCGTCATCCACTCATATAAGCAATCAATGTTAATAGCGCGCGTTTAGATGAGTCCTCAAGCTAAATTACAGGATTTGCATAATCTGCTTGAAAATCTCAGTTTATTGCGCTCCGAGGGGTCCCAGGTTCTTATAGTGGGTGATTTCAATTTACCCCACATATCATGGTCGACTCATTGTTCCACCGATAAATTGTCTGAAGACTTTACCGAATGGATTCACACGCATGCTATGAGCCAGCATGTCATTGAGCCAACAAGGTTTCGACAGGGTTGCTTACCTTCGTTACTGGATCTTGTAGTCTCCTCGAGTG
>JACCGJ010022087.1:0-23486 GCA_013407085.1 Atriophallophorus winterbourni
GTGTGTTTGAAAAAAAGCATATAGAAATCCGAAGTTAAATTGAAAAAAATTCGAAAATGGAGGGAAAAAGAAGAGATTGTGGTTTAAATTGCATGAGGTTTGGGCCGGTTGTACGATCCAGGAAAGTCGAAGAATTGTCAAATCAGGGAAACCAAAACTATTCGCCAGTATGGATTTTGGTTCATGTAGAAGAATCAGTTTTACGCGGAAGAAGCAAGGACCAGTATCGGAGTTGGTTTCGGAGTCGGAGACACTGGAACACGATTAAAAATATTCTCTTCACCATCATGGTGAGAGGTTATCATTGTGAAATTTTACATTTATTATAAACGATAAAAAAGATCACAAAAAAGACAATATTTTTGGCATTTTTAGCGTTTTTTTTTCTTTTTTTGTTTTTATAATAAATACGTTATGTAAAAACATGTTTTTATGCATAAATGCGTTTGATGTAAGCAGATAACGGTTGAGGATATAGTCATATGGTAAAAATGATCATAAAACGCTCGGTTACGATGAAGATGTCTAACAACATATCTAAGGTCGGACAACCTGACACTGGAATGGCCAGTTATCCAAAGAATACAATAAGACATCATGATAAACTAATATATGGAGAAAGATGTGGAATTAGAAACCTGGGATCCCATGAGAGTATAGACTGTCTAGGGAAGTGTTTATCTTAAGGATTCGGGAAAGTGAGTGAACGGTAAGGGTTTCTACAAGCGTATTAAATTTTCCTGTAGATGTGCACATACGGAAATGAAGAGGAAGGGAATTCCAAAGATGTGCATATCTAACTAAGAAGAAGTTACGTCTAACTTTAGTGCGAGACATAGGTATATTCAACAGCCTTGTTTGATTGCGCAGATCATATCGGATATAATCGTGAAAGCGCATGCCAGACTGGAGCTTAATTCGTTGCTGGGTAATGATTCGAAAGAAAAGAAGCAGATTCAGACGAATTCTGCGTAGCCATAGTGGTTCGAAATTCAGCAAATTACACCTTTCAAGATAAGGCAAGGGGTTTGAATAGCCTAAAATTATTTTGCTGAAAGTACGTTGAAGTCTCTCTAAGAGAAAACAATCACGCCTACCCATGTGAGAATAGATGATATTACAATAATCGAGAATTGGTAGGACCTTCATCTTATATAGTGCTATTTTACTCTCGCGTAAGAGGAATTTATGGTCAATTAGGCTAAAGTTTTGTCTTGCTCTCGCGATGAGGTGTCTGGCTTGTTCATTAAAATTAAGAGAAGACGAGTATCTAAATCCAAGGTCCTTAATTTCTGCAGAAGGTGTGATGGTTGAGCCATTTAACGTGTGTGTGTTAGAAGGGATTGAACAACGTAATCCCATATATTGTGTCTTAGAAGCTGAAAATTCTAATCCCCATTGTGAGCCTCAGTTAGATAGAGAGGCAAGATCACGGTTAAGGGATATCAATGTCTGTGACACTTCACCAGAAGGAGATGTTAAGACTACTTTTATGTCATCCGCGAAGATAAATAGCTTAGAATGATCTACAACATTTTGCAGATCAATAACATAGATAAGAAAAAGAAGTGGACCTAGAACGCTGCCTTGAATTACGCCACTTGGAATTGGCTGATTAGTTGAGGTAACTCCATTAACGTGAACCGAAAAGGTGCGATCAGATAGAAAAGAACGGAACCAGCTCAATAAAGGCCCATGAATATCTGAACATGATAGCTTCAAAAGGAATAGCGTATGAGGAACTCGATCAAAAGCTTTGCTTATGTCCAAGAATACAACAATCACTGCTAGTCCTTGGTCAAGGGAAGCCGTTATGAGATCTAAGTATTCTAATTGGCAGGTTACACAAGACTTTTGGCTAAGGAATCCATGTTGGACTGGAGAGAACGCATTTGGACCAAGGTAGCCCAACAAAGAATTTTTGATTAACCTTTCAAATAACCTAGACAGAATAGGAGTATGATTAATAGGGCGATAATTCGTAACGAGGTTCGAATTACCAGATTTTAAACGTGGGATAATAACAGAGTGTTTCCAATGAGTTGGAAAAATTCCACATTTGAGGGAAATATTGAAAAGATTTAATAAGAGTAAAGGAAAGTCTTCATTATCGTTGTGTAAGATGGCTGAAATAAAACCTACATCATCAGGCTTATAAGAGATTTTACTACGACGAGAAATGTCTTTTACTTCTTGTACAGAAAAAGTAAAGGATTCAATAGTATTTGAGGGAGTGCTATTGTTTGCTGGTGGATGGTAGGCGTTGTTATTGAACGAGCTGCTGAAGAATAAAGAGAAAGCCTGACTTATTGTGAACGCATCAGAAGTGACTATTTCTTCATCATCTTCGTGGTATATTATGGAGGGAATATCATGTGTTGACCGGATACACCTGGTCCTCGAAAGGTAATTTAATGATTTCGTGATTGAATCACTGTTTAAAGCCTTTCTTTCTTGGCGTTCTAGAAGACGAATCTTAACATTTGAAAGCGAGTTACAAAGTTCGTGTCTGCGTATAACCGAAAATAAATCTAACTTATGGTTCACAGAAGCAGAAAGTTGAGCTATCTTTTTCTCCATAAGGTTTATTGGGTCCCTCTTACGCTTCCTAATATGAGAGAAAGACGAACTTCGAATGCATGCTGAGATGTTATCATGGAAAATCGAAGAGATGCGCTCAAAGTTTGAGGAAAGAAAGGATTCTGTCCAGTCGTAGGTTCTAAGAATATTCGAAAACTTCGTCCAATTGATATGAACTTTCTCATCTTTGCGTATATGTGCTGGTTTTTGCGAAAGACGCAAAACGCAAGTTATCATATTATGGTCTCAAACGGGTAGTGGAGCTAAGAGTCCAACGTTGGTGGGATCAGTCCCTAAAGTAATAATCAAATCTAAAACGCTGGACAGCCTCGTAGGCTTCTTCACACATTGTGTGAAACCTAAAAGATGAATCGTTTTGGAGAAGGATGAAAATTTATTTGAAGAATACGGGGAATTTCAGCAGGCGTATGTCATGTTGAAGTCTACAGCAATAATCTTATTAATGAAGGGGGCAATGGACGCCTCCGTAAAAACATATAAGCTTATCAACAGTGAGGGTGGATGGAGATGGCGGGTTGTAAATGCATCCTATGAGAGCATCAAGAGAAGGTAAGGAGATCCAAACTGAGTCGTCTAGATCATCCAATATACAAAAGCTATGTATTTCTGCTTGGAAATATGTACTGACATAAATGAGAATACCACCACCACGAGTGTGGTTGCGGTCCCTACGAAACATAAAATAGTTGGCTAGTTCAAGTGAAACGTTGGGAACGTCATTAGTTGTCCACGTTTCTGTTATAAGAACTATTTCGTGTGGGTTTGAGAGCAAGAAATGTTGAAGGGCAGGGAGCTTAGAAATAATTGACCGAGCATTAGGTAACAGAAGGCGAATTTTAGGATATTTAACATGCGTAATAGAAAACGATTTACACGAGTTGTTTGAAATTGTCGGAGCTAATATGGGTAAGGGTTGTGGTAAAGGAAAGGAAAATTTTCTATTGAGCCATACATGTTTTGAAATGGGTTTGTGTAAGCATTAAACGGGTTCCCATTCATGAGGGGGCGCTGATCTGGAAGACGTAGAGCGTATTGGAGTGGAGAAGTGTAGGGTCTTGGAGGAGGATAGTAATAGGGCTGCTTGGGATAAAAGGGACTTTGCGGGAGGATAAGTGGATTAAGTGGGCCAGGTACAACCGGGAACCGTTTATGTACGGGGTGATAATTACATGAGCCATTAGATGGATTATTTCCATCAAAATTACGCCCGACCGTATGGTTCCTAATGATGCGCGGTCCACCACGTAGTAAGGGTGAATTTGATTTGAAGACAGGGAGCACGACGTTTTTTGTGGGTTTAATTATAGGTGGAACTGAGGGCTGCAAACCTGCGTTGACGGTTCCATTAGTAAGGACATGGCTATTAGGGCCAGGTGTTAACATTGCGTCATCAATGTTCAACTTAGATTTAGCTGTGGGGGTGGTGGTACTTGAGATAGGAGTAACATCAGAAGTTTGAGTTAGAGTTACGGGTGCAGTAGCTAATGCGGAATAATCAACAACATCCAAGTCAATGAGGTTGTCGATATCAGTATAGCGTTTTACATCTTTAGAAACCTTGCGAAGGCACTTTCGTTGTAAAGGTGTGTTGTCAGGTTTTATCAACACATTAGAAAATTGGGGTAAAAGTTTTAATACTAGTTGGTTATTAATTATGTGCGACGCAAAATTTTATTAAAATCGGTGCATTACTACGATTGGGAGGTTTTTTGAGTCTAGTAAAAGATGCTTAGTCTATGGGGAAGGCATATCGCGACAGAAATATCTTTTTAAGATCGACTGAAGGATATCTGTCAGCCACGTTAAGAAGAATAAGGTTTTTGGCACGGCTTCGACGCTGCTCAATTTCTGAGGATAGCGACTCTATAAATCGACCCGTGCGTTGTTGTTTAACCCTTTCATGCCTGAATTATTTTCTAACCCGAAATAAAATATTTTTTCTTCGGAAACGAGTTGCACAGGGGTGAAATAACACAAATAATATTAAAAGTTCGTGATATTCACATAATTGAGAAAATAACAAAATGTAACCAATTGGTTACATCCGGCAGAAGTCATCAGTTTTCAGGCGTCATTTCCTTATGGCACTGCAATGTACTTTTGTGTGATAGCCTCTATAACATGTTTTGTCGTAGGTCAGACACAGAGCTACATAGCATTTTTGACACCTCACTTTAATCAATCGTTTTACACAGAAAAAATCCTCATGTACCATTTCTTTGACTTGAAATCGGTACGATAAAGTTCGATCAACATACTGCACAAATCGACTCCCCCCATGAATTTGTTATATTCCTTTACAACGAAAGATCTACCAACTTCTACATATGACTTCTGTTTTCGATCCCATCTCATCACGTATCATCCGGTTCTATTCCCGCAGATGAAAAATTAGGTGAATCGTTTTGTTGTCAACCCACTTCACGCTATCGAATACTATTTTATTTCAACTCTGAAGTCGTAACTTCCTGCTCCCATCTTTTTGTAGCAGTTTTATCAATCTTCCAATATATCATCTTTTCACCTGTTCACACTGCTGTAGACCACATTGAGGAATACCAGATTCCTGTAGCCTTCCTTGCTAACCCATGAAGAAACCAGTTATCATAAAATAGCTTGTATTCTTGTTCTTGGGTATACCTTCAGCCAGCCGAAGTGCGTAGGTTGATGACACTCCAACTTCGACATCTTCCTTCTTCCGATCCTTCCCCGTATAAGTCTCGAAGTCATAAATGAGGCCACTCGATCCTGCTCTAGATATGACTTTGTACCCCCATTTATGTGGCTTTCTTGGATTGTATTGTTTTAAGGAGATATGCGCTTTGGTAGGAATGATATGTTCATCCACGGCTTGATGTTTTTCTTGTGAAAGTTTCTGACAGTTCGATTTGATGGAATCCATAATTGATCGAATTTTGAATAGTTTGTCATCTTTGTTGCCATCTTCCTTCTGCAAAACGTTATCATTGAAGTGAAGATAGCGCTTTATCTCCTCATATCTGTCTCGACTCATATTACTCGAAACTGCTTTAAGGCTTAAGCCTTTTTTCCAGTAAGTTCGATAACTAGGAACTTTGATTATACCAGTTAGGTCACCATGGATGTCTATCAGAGGAAATCTGTGTCGTGGGCGTATGAGTAAGTGTTCGCAGTTATCGATCGTGCGATCTGCCATGGAAACAATGAGCGCTACACGGTCGTGAGACACTTCCAACAGGCCTGTACGATTTTGGTGACTTCTGCCGGATGTAATATAAAAGTTACATCTATTTAAACGCAACGCATTTCGAAGATTTCCTGATTTATTCTAATTTTTTTTACATAATGTCTTTGTAGGCATTACTAAGTTTATATTGGAACAAAATTTATAATAACTGAGACTTTCAAACGATTTTTATTCGGCTCACAATACTGCGAATTGTGAGGATACGTTCGAAACCCGTACCAGCACATACTTTCTCTTTCACTGTGGACAAGTCAATTATGATTGCGAAAAAAGAAGAAAACCACCCTGCAGTTGACAAAATTCTGTATGCCGCCGTGCAAAAAAATTCTGAAAATTCAGTTAGAATTAGCTTAAAATGACTTGCGAAGTTCATGTAACCAAAAGGTTACATCCGTCCTGAAAGGGTTAATTAAGATCCCATTAATAGGAATGCATATGTATTTCCTTTGTATCGTTGCGTACACACCGGTAGTTGTGAACTCCAGTTTTGAAATGATTCTGTTTCTTGTGCTATTCGGTTTATTTGTCACGTCACACTTTCCTAATATCTAAAAACTCCTCGAATCCGACATACGTGTTTCTTATATATGCATATCCGTCCGTAGTGAAACATTTTACAGCGCAAGCATGCACTTTCGAATTTGTTCTGTGGTAATATTTCGCAGTGTAATTCTATGTTCATTAACTTGATAAAGTGGATCGCATTTACATCCGAGGCTTTTATCAAAGTATATTGTTCTCTCATCTTAGTATGATGCTTGATATTCCGCTAATTCCGTAATTCCTAAATGAAACCGTGTAATGTCATGACGGAATCGGATTTCAGATTCTATAAAACTTTGGCTTCCAACGCATCGTCACTTGAAAACTGCAATCCGCGAACAAATATCAGATTTTTGAAAGGTTTTTTCAGTTTGAACCGTTCATAAAGCTGATTGAACCAACCGGTGTACGTTATGATATCCCCATCAGCACCCTAGTTTCAGGCATTAATTAAAGAGCTGTCAAAACGGTTCAGCAAGCACTGGGGCAAAATGTTTAAACATAGTTGAGTAGATGCCGTCCTGTCCCTCAGATTTGTTGACCCGAACATGGATAAGTGCGTCAAACACCTCAGCCTCATTGAAGGACAACTCATCTAATACATGGACACAATGTGTCAGGTTAAGCAGACCCGACGGTGCGTTTGAACAATTATAATAATAATAATAATATATACTTGGTAAACCAAGGCTTGCAAAACATGATCAGGTTATCAATGTGTACAAAATAAATAAATTGTAAATGACCTTATCAAGCGAAATTTTTGAACATTTTGCTGATTAATAAAGGATGGTAAATTTACAAGGGTAAGAAAGTTAACTTTTTTCGCGCAATGTCACACAGTAATGAAGTTTCATCTAGATTGCATCGAAATAATCAAATGAAGGGGATGCGATTAATTCTGGAGCAGGGATTAAAAAAAAAGAAAATAACGGAAAAAATTATGGAGGAAATAGTGCGTGTGAAGATATAATTGTCACAGTAAAAATAAATTTTCGAAATAAAGAAAGTTCCTTTATATATATATATATATATATAAATGACTTCTTCGGAATGTTGGTGGGTGTGATTGAAAAAAAGCACATAAAAATCCGAAGTTAAATTGAAAAAATTTAGAAAATGGAGGGGAAAAGAAGAGATTGTGGTTTAAATTGCATGAGGTTTGGGCCGGTTGTACGATCCAGGAAAGTCGAAGAATTGTCAAATCAGGGAAACCAGAACTATTCGCCAGTATGGATTTCGGTTCATGTAGAAGAATCAGTTTTACGCGTAAGAAGCAAGGACCATTATCGGAGTTGGTTTCGGAGTCGGAGACACTGGAATACGATTGAAAATATTCTCTTCACCATCATGCTGTGAGGTTATCATTGTGAAATTTTACATTTTATATAAACGATAAAAAAGATCACAAAAAAGACAATATTTTTGGCATTTTTAGCGTTTTTTCTTTTTTTATAATAAATACGTTATGTAAAAACATGTTTTCATGCATAAATGCGTTTAATGTAAGCAGATAACGGTTGAGGATATAGTCATATGGTAAAAATGATCATAAAACCCTCGGTTACGATGAAGATGTCTAACAACATATCTAAGGTCTGTAGCGTTTCACATTTTCATACATTTTTTATCGTTGTTTTAGTAAACTGCAACCGCAAAATATTTGAATAAATACTTTTCCGTCCAACCGCGCGTCGTTCGTTCTGCCTCGTTGTGCTAGTTGACTGTTCTGTGCTGACTGTTCTGTGTTGACTGTTCTAACGGAGTCGAGTTCCTTTTCAGCTGTCTCCGGACCTTTTCTCATCACTCGTTGTCCGTCTTGGATTTATTCGGAGCGGATTATTTTGTGTGTAGTGGAATATACTTTTTCACTGTCCGTGAGTTTTCACTGTCATATTTTGTTTATGTTTTAACGTGTTGTTTGTATTCTACATTGGTATCTTTTCCGCTACATATTTGGTGAGCCCGACGTGATTTGTATTTGCTTTCGCTCCTATATCAATTTTTTTCATCATGGAATCTGACGTTTCTACCAACTCTCTCAACCTTAACGCTGTTGTTGTCCCTTTTCCTAATTTTGACGGTAGTAATCCGCGTGCATAGTTTCGTCTGATGGAAAACACATTTCAGCTCAGAGGAATTACGAAACAGGACACGATGTATCTGTATGCTTCGAATTCTCTCCGCACTGCGATTGTCGCAGAGGTTTTTGATGTAATTGATGTCATGCCTCCTGAAACATCTTACGATCAACTCAAGGCCGCTGTTTTGAAGCGAACCACTGTATCGGAAGAGGGCAGATTGCGTCAGCTTCTCTCAAGTGTTCAGCTGGGTGATCACACTTCCTCGCAGCTTCTTTGTCATATGCGCGCATTGGTTGGGGACTCAAAGGTCGATGACTCTATCATTCGTCAATTATGGTTGAAATGTCTACCTGTAAGCATGACGTCCATCCTAGCAGCCCCTGCCACCCGTTCCACGTTGGATGAGCTTGCTGATATAGCGGATAAAATCAACGAATATTACGGAAATCATACCGTCCAGCAAGTTGAGACACCCAAGCTATTAATCCCCAATGAACCATTAAAATCCACAGAACGTCTGTCATAACGACTATCCAGAATTGAACTCTCTATAGCAAATCTGACGCGTTATGCTGAAACCCGCACTCACTCCAATTCGAGACGACGCAGCAGTGCGCCACAACACCGCACTACGTCACAACACCGCAGTGCGTCGCGACACCGCAATCAGATTTGTTATTTTCATCGACGTTTCGGTGACGATGCGCGTAACTGTCGCCCCGGTTGCAAATACCCCAAGTCTGGCGCATTCTCTAAACAGGGAAACGCGAGCGCCAGCCAGTAGTGGCGACGACTGTCGCTGGCCAACCCGTTAGTCGCCTCCTGTACGTCACTGATCGGAATTCTCATCAGAATTTTCTCGTCGACACCGGCGCTGAATTGAGCGTTCTACCTCGATCTGCAGAAAAACGCCACCTTCAAGCTACAGGAATTTGTCTCCAGGCGGCTAACCAAACGAAAATTGCCACGTATGGTCAAAAGTTTCCAAACCTATACTTCGGACTCCGCCGGCAGTTCCCTTTTCTTTTTATTATTGCCGATGTCAAACAACCAATCCTTGGTGTTGATTTTCTTGCGCAGTTTGATTTAGTAGTTGATATTAAGCGACGCCAATTGCAAGATAAGATTACTTCACTTCACGTATCTTGTAAAACCGTTGCACTTAATTCTATCAACTTACGTGTGTGCCTTCCCGATTCTGATGAGTTCTCTTCCCTCGTCACGGATTTCCCTTCGCTGGTGCACCCCTCAAGTGCAGCGACCAACCTTAAGCACCTGGTTCGACATCACATCGTCACCAAAGGACGACCAGATTTTGCCAAGCCTCGTCGGCTCCCGCCAGACAAACTTCACGCAGCTAAAAACGAATTCGACGTAGTGGTATATCTATAATCTATATTATAAAGATATATATATAATCTATAGTTCTATATATATCGCTATATATATTATATATCTTATTCCGTGATTCCACGGCCTGCTAAGCATGATCGACAACATCAAAGTTGTTTGTATACATAAATCATAAAAATGGACAATAATTATTCACATTTTCAAGGTCATACGTGCTGATAATTTTTCGTTCGTTAAAATGGTCCAGGTAAATGATAATCAATCAGTTTTACAGAAAATTCAATATATGAGCAGTTGTTGTATGAAAAGAAAATCGGGTGAGGGGAAAAATGATACGAAGAATATTGAAGAACGATGGACCGGAATATCGAAGATGCGAGGAATCTCGAAGAGAGAGAATCTTCAAAAATGTTTAGTTGGAACACATTATTATTGTCGAATATATGTTCTAAATGGAGAGTGTCTTTTCGTGAGTATTTGTAGAAGATTTGGCGTCCCAGTGTTGACTCGTTTGTGAACCGGAATTCTTCATATGGATGTAAAGAGGTGATCTGGAAAATAGATACTAAGGGACGGAGTAACTGTTCACTGTGAAAGTTGAAAAACTGATATCACTGTTACTATCCAGCAATGCCATGATTGTATAGTTCATCTAATGAGACATCTAGGTTGAGAAGTTTCATTAATTTTTCAACTGTGAGAAATGAATTCAGATGTGATTTAAAACCACATAGTGAGGTACAAAGTCTTATGTTTTTCGGAAGAATATTCCAGAGTTTAGCGTATTTATTTAGGTAGAAGTTACTTCTTACTTTCGTACAGGATCTAGGTAATTTCACTAGATTATCTTGATTTCTTAAGTTATATCTAGAACCTTGTCGGAAGCGAATAGACGAATTTATATCTATATTATCAAAAGATATTATTCTAAAGAACAGTATTAGGTTGTGTCTAATTCTACGGAACCATAGTGGTTCTAGCTTGAGATGCGTATATCTTCCTCTATATGATTGATTCGAGCTATATCCGGTGATTGATTTGGTAAAAGTACGTTGTACTTTTTCCAAAAGGATGGTATCGGTTTTATTTATACTGCTATATATTATATTACAGTAATCAAAGAGGGATATGGTGAAAAGTTTATAAAGTTCTAACTTACAGTGTGGGAGAGTAAAGAACTTAAAATTCACATTAACACTCTGCATTGCTTTTGAGATCACGTGATGTATATGCTCGTTGAATGTAAGCGATGCTGAATATTTGAATCCGAGATCACGTGTACAATCGATAATTTGAATAGGATTACCAATAAGAAGGATTGAGTTATCAGGAATTGTACATCTAAAAGGCATGAACTTAGATTTTTCTACAGAAAATGAGAGACCATTAATTTGACCCCATTTGGATAATGCATCCAAATCTTTGTTCAGTCTGGCAATGTAAGTTTGTGTTTCAGAAGATGGGAAGGAAATTACTACTTTCACGTCATCTGCGAACAAGAATAGTTTACTATGGGAGACGACTGGATGTATATCATTTATGTATAGGAGAAAAAGTAATGGACCTAACACACTGCCTTGTATCACGCCACTTGGAATCGGCAAGGTGCGCGATCTGTGACCATTCACCTCAACACAGTATGTGCGATCGGTAAGAAAAGAAGTGAGTCAAGAATGAAGATTGCCACCTACACCAAATGAACTTAGCTTAGATAGTAATAGGTTATGCGGTACTGTGTCGAAAGCTTTGGTTATATCAAGGAAGACAACTATAACAGAAAAGCCAATTTCAATTGAACTTGTGATGCAGTCTAAGTATTCTAGCTGGCAAGTAATGCAGGAACGTTTGTTAAGGAATCCGTGCTGTGCCTTAGAAAAAAAACTAGGTGTCAGATATTCAAGCATAGCTTTCTTTACAATTCTTCCAAATAATCTTGATAAGAAGGCTGTATGATTTATTGGTCGGTAGTTAGTAACTAAGTGTTTTGAGCCAGATTTGTATCTAGGTATAGCAATTGAGTGTTTCCATTCTGCCGGAAAGGTACCAGATTTAATAGATGCGTTAAATAGGTTAAGCAGGAGAAGCTGAAAGTCTTTACCACCCATTTTGCATATGGCTGGAGGTATGCCTGCTGTGTCAGGTTTAAGACTGACAGTTGATTGCTGACATAATTTATTTATGTCACTCAGGTTTATACTCAAAGTATTTAGTGTATTCGGCGAAGGAAGATGACTGGTTGTGTAAACGTAGTTTGAATTGTTGTAGGTAGAGTTAAAGTACAGAAGGAATTCTTCGCAGATAGCATCAGGTGAACTAACAATTGTTTCAACTGCTGATGAATTACAATATTTGATAATGAAATCTATGTTGCTGGGTGAGTTGGATGATCTTAACTTGAAAAGTTTACTTAGTGATTTCGGCTTATCCTGACTTATAAGAGCTTTGTTTTCGTCGGCTCTAAGCGTGCTATCTAAGCATATCTGTGACTTCTTGATAGTTCATAAGAACGAAGAAGGGCGAATATGTCATGTGTTTTTACAGCAACGGAATGTAGTTTCATCATTTTCTTTTCTATTTTCTGGGCTTTCGTTAATTTTGTGTGCCTAATGAGCTTATATGATGCCTTCATAAGTAACCCTCTCAATTGTGAATGAAATGTTGAAGAGACTGTTGTGAAATCACTAGAGAGGATGAATCGGCTCCAGTCTTCTGTTCTAATGAATTCTGACAGTAGATTCCAGTTTATGTAGTTGTAGGTATCCTTATTATTAAATGGTTGCGAAGAATTGACAGAAGTTGTGGCGCATAATATTTGGAATAATAATATTTTATGGTCACTGTTAAGGAAAGATGGAATTACTTTCAGGTTAGCTGGAATAAGGTTCAGAGTGAAGACTAGGTCTAAGATATTGTCATTTCTTGTAGGTTGGTCAATAAATCGCTTGTATACTAGTAAGTCAATCGTTCTAGTGAAAGGTGTATAGCAGCTGTGATGTGCAGGATCGTGCCAGTTTAATTTTGGCATGTTGAAGTCACCAGCAATAAGCTTATATTTCGTGTCGTGTAGAGATGCTTCTATAAACGCATTAATTAACGAATCCATTTCAGAGATGGTTGAAGACGGGGGATAATAAATACAACCTATTAAGAAATCTAAGGATGGTGATACAATCCATGTTGAGTCTTCTAGTTCTGTCAAACTAGGTGAAGTAAAGGTATCAGCTTTAAATTTGGAATGAACATAGATAAGTGTACCACCTCCCCGTTTCGAACTTCGGTTATTCCTGAATATATGGTAATTAGGTACTATAAGTGTTGAGTCAGGCTGGTCATCTCGGGTCCACGTTTCAATTATAAGAATAATGTCTACTATGTTCGTAATGTGAAAAGATTTAAGCATTCGAATTTTAGGGGTAATTGATCGGGCATTAATAAGTAGAATGCTAACATAAGAAGGAGCGGAATTAGAAGGAGTGGAAGTAAGTTGAGACAAAAATTTAGAGCAATTATTTAATTTATTATTTTTGGAAAAAAATTGACACGATCATAATCGTATGGTATGATCATGATCGTATGGTACGTATTGAGATGTGTAACGATTATAAAATGGAAGATTTTGTGTCATATAATTAGAGGAGTAGAATGGTTGAGCATAATAACCAGGGGAGTAAGGGGAGGGTCTGTGAAGCAAAGTGTAGTCAATGGGAGACTGATTATACTGTTTAGGGGGGAATGGTGGTTGAATACGGTAACTGGTATAATGTGCGTGCCTATCATTATTCACCAACGACATTTGTTGGTTTAGGGGCTTCTTGAATGCCGTGTTTCTAAATGAACCAGGATTTGGGAGAAGAGGTCGTGTCTGTCTAAAAGTAAATAAGGGAAGTGAGGGCTTAGTGGGTGGCGGTGGTTTGTGAACTATGTCGTTTGCCGGTGATAAATCTTGGCTTCTTAAAGGTGTAGTAACTACAGGTAAATCACACTGCATACACTCAGATGAATCAGAAGAAGACTGAGTTGTGGGGATAATTGTAATTTTGCGTTTCTTATGACCGAAACGCCTCTGCATAGGGGTGAGGTCTGGCTTTATAGTAACGTTAGAAAATCTGGGAATGGATTTCAAAATATCTCTATTCTCTAATATATAGGAAACGAAAGATTTATCGGTGAATTTTAAAACTATTGTAGTTCGTTGTTTCAGGCTGTTTTTGCGTAAACGAACAAAATCAGCACAATCTACCGGAATAACGTATAAATTGAGAAAACACCTTTTCAAGTCATTTAAAGGAAAATTATTAGCTACATTAAATAAAATGATATTCTTAGAACGAGTTTCTCTTTGAGTAATTTCAGTACAAAGAGTTTCAACAAATTTTTTGGTTTGTATAAGGATATCATTATCAATAATGGAATTAGGCTTCATAAGAGATAATAAAGGTTTAAGAGAATCAAATAAGGTCTGAGAATTTGTTATTTCGTTACGTAGACTCAATATTTGAGATTCTATTTTTTTCAATTTATTTAAGATTAAAGAAGTGTCAATATCTTTCCTTACGGTGCAATTTCTTGTTTGAGGAATTTTACGAATTTTAATGCGGCGTGAAATTGATGTTTTAGGATGCACATTATATCGAATATCGTGAAACGTAAATTTTAACTTTAGGAAATTATCACAAGTTATCGGTTCCGGTATGTAGCATATAGAGGAAAAAGTATATATATAAAGTATATATATATAAAGTAAATATATATATATATATATATATATATGATTGACTTTTTCGGAATGTTGGTGGGTATGATTGAAGAAAAGCACATAAAAATCCGAAGTTAAATTGAAAAAAATTAGTTTAGTACACCAGGATACTACAATAATGTCCCCAAGAACGTTGGAGAAAAGGCACAGGAGATGGAAGGTTTATCGCGGTAGCCAAAACGTATACAGAGCGTTTACGATGCACGCACGAACGAACGGAAGTTAATAATTGTCAAGGTCAATGTTTTGATGAGGCAAAACAAGCGGTGTTACACAGCACACCTTCAATAAGTGTGGTCAGCGAGGACTTCTGATTGGGAGTTGCCAGTAGCGTGGCGCATGCGGGTGTCAGGTTACCCCGGGCAGGAACGTAGTCGCTCAGCAACCAGTCACATAGAAGTCAGCCAGGGCGCTCGGTCTTCGTTGGTCGATCATCGGTGGTTCGAGAGTAGGATGTACGGTGAACCGATCAGGACTAAGCCAAGTAGCGTCTCACATGTGAGTGAACTTACTGCCAAGTCGCCTCACATGGAGTGAACAGCTGCTAGCGGGATTTTCCCGTTTGGCGTGGTCTTAGTATGAACCCAATTTGAGCAGAAGCAGGCGCATTCGTAGGCTTGACAACAAGAACCAGGAGCTTCGAAAACACAGTCCCTGCTCAGAATTTCCTGCGTCCCGAAGGATGATAAACGGCCGCGCCAGGAGAATCGGTTGGCGCGTCAATCTGGGCTGGTAAGGACCTTGTGTGACGTGACAGATGTGTTGGAACATTTGTGCTCTTGTTCGTGGTTAGGGCTACCAAGTGAGTTGGGGGCAAGCGTAGGTGAATCAGGAAGGGTGCGCGATTCAGTGACATCAGCGGTGGGTGGGTGCGTACCTGAGGGAAAAAGAAAACTCCCTGGTGCATGGGTTTAGGGCCACGACCGAGTGATTAGAATGAGGTACGAAATAATGCACGAGTGTATGCCGATAGATATGAAAGTATTAACTATCTAAAACAAAAACTGCGAATCGAACGGGTTGCCGTTTGGCACGTTTGGTTCCTGTAGTGGCCGGCTCTGGGTTAGCTGTAGGGACAGGAGGGGTAATGACTAGTGGTGCCGGGGTTGGCGTTGAGTCATTTGGGATAACTTCCTCGTCCATGAAAGCAGGTTTGACTCTGTCGATTGAGACAGTGTCATGCTTGCCGACACGGTCAATGACGACCGTTTTGGGAGACCGCCGAATTACTCTGAACGGTCCAGTAGAAGTAGGGTGAAGAGGATGCTTTACCATGTCATTCCGGAGAAAAAGATGTGGACAATCAGCCAACTCCTTTGGGACATGTGATGATTTGGCCTGAAGCCGCGGGGGTGATGGGCGAAAACGACCCATGTAATGGCGCAAGCGCGCCACTTAATCGCCGTAGGCGAAGGGTGATTGTTTGTGTGGGGCGACATGCACGCCACGTAGAGCGATGGCGCGACCGTATGTCAATTCGGCTACGGTAGCTTGCAAAGGGATTTTAAAGGTTGACCTCAAACCTAGGAGAACGATCGGTAGGACTTCGGTCCAGTCAATACCTCCATGCGCCATCAATGCCGCCTTGAGCTTCCTGTGCAACCTTTCGACCATCCCATTCGCCGCGGGGTGGTAAGCTCTAGTTCGGTGATGCTGGCAACCCAGAGTAGCTAGCAATTTACTGAAGGCACCATCGAAATGGGAACCTCGGTCCGTAGTGACAATACCCGGACAACCGAACTGTGCCACTCAACGCTCGAAAAAGGCATGTGCAACTGTCTCGGAAGAGCAGTTGTTCAGTGGGATGGCCTCAGGCCACATGGTGAAACGGTCGATTATCGTGAGGATATATATGTGGCCACGTGAAGGGGGCAATGGGCCGACTAGGTCTACGTGTATGTGTGAGAAGGGCTCATCCGGTTCGACAAAAGTTCCTAATGGACTCTTGGTGTGTCGATGGATTTTCGTGAGCTGGCATTCACGACACCCTTTTGCCCAAATACGAATATCCTTACTAGCTTTTGGCCAAATGAATCGAGCCGTTATCATTTTACCACTGGCACGAATGCCAGGATGGGAGAGATTGTTTAATCCCTCAAAATCGCGCCGCCTAAATGCAGATGGAATCAGTGGTCGGGGTGTGGTTTGTGAAACGGCGCACAGGATATCGCCCGAGCCGTCAGGCAAAGGTACAAGTCTAATGTCAAGGGAAGTGGAGTCCCTGAGCTGTGCTGTTTCAGTGTTAGCAGCTTGGGCTGCGGCGATTTCACCGAGGTCGATGGAGGACGTAAACTCTACTACATTTATTCGAGTGAGTGCATCCGTGACCGGGTTCTGCGCACCTTCGATATGCTGTATGTCAGTTGTGAATTGACTGACAAACTCCAGGTGCCGCGTCTCTAGGAGAATATCGCTCGGATGACTTACTGAGCGAGTGGATGAGGGGCTTATGATCAGTGAACACTGCGAACTGTCTGCCCTCCCGAAAATGGCGAAAATGTTTTATTCCGAGGTAGATAGCCAAAAGTTCTCTACCAAACGTGCTATATCGGGTCTCTGCGGGCTGGAACCGCTTAGAGAAGAACGATATAGTTAACCATGACCCATCAAAGTATTGTTGAAGTACCGCCCCCACTGCTTCGGCAGATGCGTCCGTAAATGAGGACTGCGGGGCGTCGGGCCTATAGTGGCAAAGTGATTTGATGTTTGTTATGTGTGATTTTAACAAAGTGAAAGCCGATTTTGCTTCTTCCGTAGGTAGTAATATCTTCGCACTACCACGGAGCAAATCACTCAAAGGCTGGGATATTCGTGCGCACTGTGGGATGAATCTGCGTTAAACGTTTACCAGTCCCAGAAAACGCCGGAGCTCCTTAAATGTTGTTGGCTCTGGGAAGTTAAGGATGGCGTCAGTGTTTTCATCCAGTGGCCGAATACCCGAAGCTGAAAGTTGATGACCCAGGAAATCGATCTGAGTCTGGCCGAAACTGCACTTAGACGCATTGATCGTTATCCCATGACTGGACAAACGATCAAAAAGTGCCGTTAGGTGGCGCATGTGGTCCTCTTTGGATGCGCTAGCAATCAGTACATCGTCGAGATATACGTAAGCGCAATCCAGACCTCTGCAAACCTGGTCCATGAATCGCTGAAAGGTTTGAGCGGCATTACATAAAACAAACGGCATACGGACAAATTCGTAAAGTCCGAACGGTGTGGTAACTGCCGTCTTTGGAATGTCCGCTTCCGCGACCGGTATTTGGTTATACGCTCGAACCAGGTCTACCTTGCTAAAAATGGTACACCCATGGATATTGGCAGCCAGGTCTTGAATGTGCGGGATCGGGTACCTATCGGGTACCGTCGCTTTATTTAACCTGCGGTAATCACCACAGGGGCGCCAATCGTTTGGGTTTTTCTTGGGTGCCATGTGCAGAGGAGATGACCAAGGGCTACTGGAAGGTCGTACAATACCTAATTGCAGCATGTGCTGGAATTCTTTGCGTGCAATCTGCAACTTCCCTGGCGGTAATCGCCTCGGTCTTCCGTATACTGGAGGAACACTGGTGGCGATGTGGTGCTCTACTGGTGTTGTAACCGCCGGTAGTGCAGTCGATGATGATTGGAATAATTTAGGATATTTCGGGAACAAAGTGGCATAGCAGGGTTCTACTTCGCCAAAATGTAGCACAGGAGAAATCATTGCATCTCTGCTCGGGGTACCAAGAGCTTTAAGACGAGTAGTCCCATCTATCAGCTGCGAGCGGCGAGAATCGACAAGAATGTCGAACGAGTGCAAGAAATCAACGCCCAGGATCGCAAATGGAACCGCAGCGATTGTAAAAATCCAGCGGAATTCACGACGTAAACTTAAATCAAGGGTCAAGGAGCGTTGACCTTAGGTTGTTATAAGGGATCCGTTAGCTGACTTTAAGTGTTGGCTCATCGGATTGGACGTTTCGCGATTGTCTCCCGGCAGTACACTGATTTCGGCACCAGTGTCTACCAGAAAACGTTGTCCTATGGATTTATCCTTCATAAAGTAGAGACGACTTAAACTATTCGTGCCCAAGACAGAAGTCGTCGTTGGGGGCCGGACCGGGTATTTCGCTGGCGATGTGCGATAAGCGCAAGGTTTAATGCAACGCCGCGCATTGTCGCGTTACTTCCGATGGATCCAGCAGACGCGTGATCGAGTGTGACTACACGAGCATTGACGGGATGGGATACGTGATCGTGACTTACTGTTAAGTGTGGGGTTTCGAACCTCATTGCGTAAAGTTGCAACCTCAGACAGTAGATCCGTATTGCTGCCTTTCGCTGGAGTACCCTGTGTGTGTGATAGTCCAGCGGTTACTGTAGAAACATTGGCATCTGGATAGGGACGGATACATTCAGCGATGTTTTCCGCCATTTCCGCAAGCTCAGATACCGGAGTGCTTTTCGCAGCAACCAATATGGGTTGCACGCACTCAGGTAAGCCCTGAAGCCAAATTTCCTTTAGTAAGGACTCGTCCATGTGCGATGACCCTAGCAGGCGGCGCATCTCCGTTAGTATGGTAGATGGCTTTTTGTTGGCAATTTCTAAGTTGCCAAACAACTGCTGCAGCCTAGATCGTTCAGACGGAACCGTGCGAGAAATCACGGCTTGTTTGACGATACGGTAGCGGTCACCTATGGGTGCAGTCAGGACTGCGTCGCGTACCTGTAATAACACATCCGCGGGGAGTTTCTGCGTTAATTGTGAAAACATGGCGTAGTCATCAATGATATTTTTAGAACTAAATTCAGTTTCTCAAAAATGAAACCAATACTCAGGGTCCTGGAAAATAAAACTGCGTATTGTGATGACCGTCGAAACCAAAATAACGCGTTCAGAATCACTCATGTTAAACAGGAGCAATTGATGCAAATAAAATGCACGATTGAACGAGGTAAAAAAAATTTACCTGAAAACTCCGATGTGAAGCGGAAAAATTTTGACGTACCGGAAAAGATACACGAAGAATGCGTGTATGTCGGGCTCACCAATTTGTAGTAGACCAGGTTACTACAATAATATCCCCAAGAACGTTGGAGAAAAGGCACAGGAGATGGAAGGTTTATTGCGGTAGCCAAAACGTGTACAGAGCGTTATGATGCACGCACGAACGAACGGAATTTAATAATTGTCAAGGTCAATGTTTTGATGAGGCAAAACAAGCGGTGTTACATAGAAAATGGAGGGGATAAGGAGAGATTGTGGTTTAAAATTGCATGAGGTTTGGGCCGGTTGTACGATCCAGGAAAGTCGAAGAATTGTCCAATAAGGGAACGAAAACTGTTTGCCCGTATGGATTTCAGTTCATGTAGAAGAATCAGTCTTACGCGGAAGAAGCAAGGACCAAGTTCAAGTTCGAGTTGCACAGGGCTGAAGGTGGCTAAAATCCAATCACGCGCCCAGATTTCCTTCGACGGTATGCGGTGGAGCACTCGGCACTTCGATATCGAGTATACAGTTCGTACTTTTCACACGTTCTTGCTTACGAATATCTGGAAAGTAAGGTAGGGTTTCTCTTTCACCTGCACGGTGAGAGGTCAGCTATTCAGGAAACAATGCCAATAATATGCGTGAACAATGTGTGGTGTATGAAATTACTAGCCTAGTTGAGGTAAAATGAAACACAGTCATAGACTGCATGTGAGCTAATTTACTGTCAGGTTGTCCAGTATCAGTATCAGTATCACAGGGCGATAGTCGACCAAGTCGAAACAAGTGCCCAGATTCTTTCGGAGGTGTGCTTGAAAACACCCACCACTAACAGGATTGATTCGTAAGTAACACAGGCGTGTGTAACTGTGAATGGAAGATGGGAGATGTCTCATCACCGAAAGGTGAGAGAGTTATGCATGTTGCATGTCCAATCGAATGAAAAGACGATGGACAGCAGTTTATTTCCACAAATGCGATAAAATGAAAAAGAAACACTTTTTTGTGTGTGTTTCGAAATATTTTTCGAATATTTTCGTTTTTATCATAAAAAAGAGGGATTCAGTCTTAAGGGTAATGCTCCTGGAAGAGGTACTGCCACTGTTCGTCCAGCCTATGTTTGAACGCAATTACTGAAATTGCCAAGATTAGTTCTGCGGGAAGTGAGTTCCGCGCGTTCACTATACGGATGCTTAAGAAGTGCGTTCTGGATTCGAACCTGGTGTGCTGTTTACTTAGCTCAAAACTGTGCCCTCGTGTACTAACCAAAGGAGAGAACCGGAAGAATTCATCGAATTCTAAACAACTTAGTCCTTTGACAACCTTAAAGGTCTCTATAAGATCCCCCCTAAGTTGCCTCCTCCTAAGTGAGAAAAGTCCTAGTGCTAATAGACGATTTTCATAATTGGTGTGTGCTAACCCCGCGATACAAACATTTGTCAACAAGTGCTTGCGCCACATTCTTAACATCAGGTGGCCTGAGAAGATTTCAAACACAGACCAATGGCGTAGAACCAACCAAAACCCCGTTGATCAGGACATCAAGAAAAGAAAATGGGGGTGGATTGGTCACACACTCCGCAAACCAGCTTATAACGTTACTAGGCAAGCACTAGACTGGAATCCACAAGGTAAAAGGAAAGTGGGACGACCCAAGCAGTCGTGGAGAAGATGAGTCGTGAGTGAAGCGAATGATGCCGGAATGACATGGACTCAGCTAAGGATAGCAGCTCAGGACAGAGTTCGCTGGCGTGGCGTTGTTGCAGCCCTATGCTTCAACAGGAGTTCACAGGAATAAGTCAAGTAAGTCAACCCCTCGATCATGCGAGTGGCCAGCTTCTGTACCTTTTCTAGCTGCACTATATCCTTCTGGTAATACGGCTTCCAAGCCTGGATACAGTATTCTAAATGTGGCCTTACTATTGCCTTGTAGAGGGGCAATAGCACCTCAGCTTTTCTGCAAGTGAGGGCTGAACGTAGTCGAAAGAGTTTCCTCCTGGCCCTTTGAGCTGCAGCAGCACATTGGTCAGCCCACTTAAAGTTTGCGGAGACTACGATTCCTAGGTCCTTAGTAGACTTTACCCTACGGAACTCCGTGTGAGCTGAGGGCGTAGACACAATCATGTTGCCTGCTAGTGTAGAGAGCAAGTGACTCTTATCTAGGTTGAGGGGAAGGTCCCACTTACCCGCCCATGCTGTTACAGCTTCCACATCACTTATCAGATCGGAGTTATCCGACCTACCGACAATTTTAACATCGTCAGCAAACATATAACAGGGTGAGCGCAGTTGGCTGGCTAGATCATCAATGAAGATGAGGAACAGCAACGGCCTCAAGACTGAGCCCTGGCCAACCCCACTCGTTACATGCGCACTTGCGGAGTAAGTATCATCTAACCTGACAGTAGAGGAACGGTCGCTAAAGAATGCTCGAATCCAGCCTAGAAGGTTCCCTGATACTTCTATGGCTGAGAGTTTGAGAAGCAAGAGCCTATGGTTGACTGAATCAAAAGCCTTACTAAAGTCGAGATAGAAGACTTCTACAGCTATACCATCATCCATCCTCTTAGTAACCTCCTTAAGAAAGCTCAACAAATTTGTCAGACATGACCTACCTTTTAGGAAGCCGTGTTGTGCGCCATTCAAAAGAGAGTGTTTGGTTAGATATCCACATATTTTATCGCGGATCAATCTTTCCATAACCTTACATAGTACACTAGTGAGGCTAACCGGGCGATAATTATTGACCGCCGAGGAAGCTCCTCCCTTATGGCTAGGTACTACAACGGCTGTTCTCCAGTCTAAAGGAAGGGTGCCCTGACTGAGGGATGATGTGAAAAGTTCTGTGATCGGCACAGCTAACATAGGCGCTAGCAGTCTGATCATTCGTGGATGGGTGCTATCGGGCCCAGCCGACTTGTTGTAAGCTAGGCTGGCCAATATATTCTCAACAATGTGTACCTCGAATGTAAGGTCAGTGCAGAGGGGGCGATCAGAGAGTACACATTGTAGTGATGGCGCAGATGCATTCGAGTTATAATCTCGGCGTTGTACGCCTTGAAAATGCGCGGAAAACAATTGAGCCTTTTCAGTGCTTGCAATGACGGCTGATCCATCGTCCCTTCTCAAGGTACCTACACCTTTTCGTGTTGACCCTTTAGATTGAACGTAGCTGTAGTAACGTTTCGGATGAGTATGAGCATCTTGAGCGAGTCTCATTTCGAAAGAAATCTTTGCTCAACGTATCTTGGAAACAGCTATGTTTCGCGCTTCTTTGTAACGGACCCAAGTCCCACATGAGGGAGTAAGCTTATAACGCCTCCATTTTGCGTCGCGGTGACGTACGCTACGGGAAACTGATGCTGACCACCATTGAGGTTTACCTTTTTTGCGAACGGGTAAGAGAGGAGCGAATCGATCCTGAAGTTAAGGGATGTTATTCTTGATCTGCCCCCACATCCCATCCACATGGTCAATGTTTTGCCATGGGAGTAGCGCTGCTGCCTGTAATAGGGAAGCAGGGTCGATCCTATGGAAGCTTCGAGATATCTTAAGTGGGGGTTTACCAAATGACAGAAGTAACTCGCAGTCTAACACTACGTGGTCGCTCTTTCCTAGTGGTGGCAGTAAGACCAAATTGTGTATACCGCTTTCAGAAGTTGAAATAACTAGGTCAAGAATAGATGGAGACTGACCCTCGCGGAATCTAGTTGGTTCGTTTGAGTGTTGGTAAAGTGCATGGGAGTGTAACCAGTCCAGAAAATCGTTCGCGACTCCTGGGGCATGTGATGTTTGGTACTCCCAGTTAATTTCGGGTAGATTAAAATCGCCGAAGATTACAACACGCGGTGATACGGCTAAAAGAGACGAGAGCTGAATTTGCAAAAGAGCATCTTCTTCCAAACTAGTGCTCGGACTACGGTAGATGCAGCTTACAACTATACGCTTGCATCC
>JACCGJ010022088.1:0-10523 GCA_013407085.1 Atriophallophorus winterbourni
GGCATTCGCTACGGTCAGCAGGGAGGGGGTCTTTTCAAAATGCTTAATTTGATAGGCTGCCCATCAAGACTGCTAATGCTCGTTATTTCGTTCCACTCAGGCATGAAGGGCTTAGTCCATTTTAACGGTTCCAGCTCAGAAGCCTTTGAAATTCGCCGATGCGTCAAACAAAGGTGTGTTCTGGCTCCCACGCTGTTCGGCATTTTCTTTGCTCTGATTCTGAAGTACGCTTTCAGGACGAGAACAGAAGGTATTTACTTACGCACGCGGAATGATGGCAAGCTTTTAAACCTAAACCGGTTGAGAGCACAAACCAAGGCACGAAATGTGCTAATCCGTGACCTGCTGTTTGCCGACGATGCAGCCTTTATTGCTCACTCCCAGGAGCACCTTCAGTCTCTAATGGACTGTTTTTCGTCGGCATGCAAAGACTTTGGTCGAACAATCAGCATGAGCAAGACCAAAGTCCTTAGCCAAGGGGACTGTACGCCTACCTCATAACTGTTAGAAAATGTCAGCTGAATCAGTACATCAGTTCACATACCCTTGGGTTCAACATTGCGGATAACCCTATCCGCATAGACCACGGAAGATTGATAATGCGAATTGGAAGAGCAGCGTCATCTGTCCCGTTTGAACTCCGAGTTGGGGTAGGTAAACCGAAAGTTAACTGTGAAGACGAAAATGATGGGTACAGCGCGTGGTACTGAACGCCGTTATGTTACGGCAGTGATGAAAACCTGGACCACCCACGCAAGACACGAACGGAAGCGGAATGCTTTCCATCTACGAAGCATCCGTCGTATCTTGAACATATCGTGGATGGACAGAGTGACTAATGCTGAAGTACTTTCAAAAGATGGTCTATAGAGCATGCTCACTCTATTGCGACAGCGCCGCCTGCGCTGGCTTGTCATGTCTATAGAATGGAAAATGGTCGTATTCCGAAAGATCTACTCTATGGTGAGTTGCAACTAGGAAGTCGACCATTGGGCAGACCGCACTTGCGGTACAAAGATGTTTGTAAAAGAGATATGAAAGCTCTTGGCATTGACCCGGCGAGTTGGAAAGAACTTGCTCTCGACCGCTCACATTGGAGGCACTGTGTTAAGCGTCGTCTGCATGCTGAAGAGGAGCAGATACTGCTCTTGGCAGCTGAACGCAGATCACGCCGCCGACGTGCAACTAACGAAATACAACCGAGTTCTGACTATCATTGCCAGCGCTGCGGGCGAGATTGTTCCTCCCGAATCGGACTGTTTAGTCACTCAAAAAGCTGCAAAACTTGAACATTCACGCGTTTGTGATGTACATCCATGGTCGACATCGACCGAAGGAGGCCAACAACATCAGCTGTGATTGGTTCAAATATTATCGATCTCATATTTGATTCAAAACGTTTAGTAGTTTTTGGACTGAAATATTAGGCATTGTCAGCTCTGATTGGTTCAAACGTTGTCGATGCCAAATTGGTACAAAACGTTTGTAGTTTTTGGACTGAAATATTAGGTATTGTCAGCTCTGATTGGTTCAAACATTGTCGATCTCAGATTGGTTCGAATCGTTTGTAGTTTTCGGACTAAAATATTAAGCATTGTGAGCTATGATTCGTTCAAACCTTATAGATTTCAGATGGGTTCAAAACATTTGTAGTCCTTAGACTGAAATATAGGGCATTGTCAGCTCTGATTGGTTCGAATATTGTCGATCTCAGATTGGTTTAAAACGTTTATAGTTTCTGTACTGAAATATTAGGCAATGTCAGCTCTGATTGGTTCAAATATTGTCGATCTGAAATTGGTTCGAAACGGTCGTAGTTTTTAGACTGAAATATTGAGCATTGTCAGCTGTGATTGGTTCGAATATTATCGATTTTAGATTGATTCAAAACGTTTGTAGTTTTTGGACTGAAATATTAGGCATTGTCAGCCCTGATTGGATTAAGCATTGTCGATCCCAAATTAATTCAAAAGGTTTGTAGTTTGTGGACTAAATTATTAAGCATTGTCAGCTCTGATTGGTTCAAACGTTGTCGATGCCAAATTGGTAGAAAACGTTTGTTGTTTTTGGACTGAAATATTAGGAATTGTCAGCTCTGATTGGTTCAAACATTGTCGATCTCAGATTGGTTCGAATCGTTTGTAGTTTTCGGACTGAAATATTAAGCATTGTCAGCTACGATTTGTTCAAACCTTATCGATTTCAGATTCGTTGAAAACGTTTGTAGTTTTTGGACTGAAATATTAAGCATTGTCAGCTCTGATTGGTTCGAACATTGTCGATTCTCAGATTTGTTCAGAACGTTTGTTGGTTTTTGTACTGGATATTAGGAAATGTCAGCTCGATTGGTTCAAATATTGTTGATCTCAGATTGGTTCAAAACGTTCGTAGTTTTTAGACTGAAATATTAAGCATTATCAGCTGTGATTGGTTCAAATATTATCGATCTCATATTTGATTCAACACGTTTAGTAGTTTTTGGACTGAAATATTTAGCATTGTCAGCTCTGATTGATTCGAACATTGTCGATCTCAGATTGGTTCAGAACGTTTGTAGTTTGTGGACTGAAATAATAAGCATTGTCAGCTATGACTGGTTCAAACGTTGTCGATGCCAAATTGGTACAAATCGCTTGTAGTTTTGGACTGAAATATTAGGAATTGTCAGCTCTGATTGGTTCAAACATTGTCGATCTCAGATTGGTTAGAATCGTTTGTAGTTTTCGGACTGAAATATTAAGCATTGTCAGCTATGATTTGTTCAAACCTTATCGATTGCAGATTGGTTCGGAACGTTTGTAGTTTTTAGACTGAAATATTGGGCATTGTCGGCTGTGATTGATTTAAACATTGTCGATCTCAGATTGGTTCGAATCGTTTGTAGTTTTCGGACTTAAATATTAAGAATTAACAGCTCTGATTGGTTCAAACATTATCGATCTCAGATTGGTTCAAAACATTTGTAGTCCTTAAACTGAAATATAAGGCATTGTCAGCTGTAATGGGTTCAAATATTATTGATTCCCGATTGGTTCAAATCGTTTGTAGTTTTCTTACCGAAATATTGAGAATCAACAGCTGTGATTAGTTCAAACATTATCGATCTGAGATGAGTTCAAAACGTTTGTAGTCCTTAGATCGAAATATTAAGCATTGCCAGCTCTGATTAGTTCGAACATTATCGATTTCAGATTGGTTCGAAACGTTTGTAGGTTGTGGACTGAAATATTGGGCATTGTCAGCTTTGATTAGTTTAGACATTGTCGATCTCAAATTAGTTCAAATTTTAGTAGTTTGTGGACTAAAATAATGAGCATTGTCAGCTCGTTTGTAGTTTTCGGACTAGAATATTAAGGATTAACAGATCCGATTGGTCGAACTTTATCGATCTCAGATTGGTTCAAAACGTTGGTAGCTTTTAGACTGAAATACTAAGCGTTGTCAGCTCTGATTGGTTCGAACATTGCCGATCTCAGATTGGTTCAGAACGTTTGTGGTTTTTGTACTGAAATATTAGGAAATGTCAGCTCTGATTGGTTCAAATATTGTCGATCTCAAATTGGTTCAAAACGTTCGTAGTTTTCAGACTAAAATAAACGGCATTATCAGCTGTGATTGGTTCAAATATTATCGATCTCATATTTGATTAAAAACGTTTAGTAGTTTTTGGACTGAAATATAAGGCAATGTCAGCTCTGATTGGTTCAGATATTTTAGATCTGAAATTGGTTCAAAACGGTGGTAGTTTTTAGACTGAAATATTGAGCATTGTCAGCTGTGATTGGTTCGAATATTATCGATTTTAGATTGATTCAAAACGTTTGTAGTTTTTGGACTGAAATATTATGCATTGTCAGCCCTGATTGGATTAAGCTTTGTCGATCTCAAATTGGTTCAAAAGGTTTGTAGTTTGTGGACTAAATTAATAAGCATTGTCAGCTCTGATTGGTTCAAACGTTGTCGATGCCAAATTGATAAAAAACGTTTGTAGATTTTCGACTGAAATATTAGGAATTGTCAGCTCTGATTGGTTCAAACATTGTCGATCCCAGATTGGTTCGAATCGTTTGTAGTTTTCGGACTGAAATATTAAGCATTGTCAGCTATGATTTGTTCAAACATTATCAATTTTAGATTGGTTCGAAACGTTTGTAGTTTTTGGACTGAAATATTTGGCATTGTCAGCTGTGATTGATTCAAACATTGTCGATCTCAGATTGGTTCAAATCGTTCGTAGGTTTCGGACTCAAATATTAAGAATTGTCAGCTCTGATTAGTTCAAAAATTGTCGATCTCAGATTGGTTCAAATCGTTTGTAGTTTTCGGACTGAAATATTTAGCATTGTCAGCTCTGATTGATTCGAACATTGTCGATCTCAGATTGGTTCAGGACGTTTGTAGTTTGTAGACTGAAATAATAAGCATTTTTAGCTATGACTGGTTTAAACGTTGTCGATGCCAAATTGGTACAAAACGTTTGTAATTTTTGGACTGAAATATTAGGAATTGTCAGCTCTGATTGGTTCAAACATTGTCGATCTCAGATTTGTCCGAATCGTTTGTAGTTCTCGGACTGAAATATTAAGCATTGTCAGCTATGATTTGCTCAAACCTTATCGATTTAAGATTGGTTCGAAACGTTTGTAGTTTTTGGACTGAAATATTGGGCATTGTCAGCTGTGATTGATTCAAACATTGTCGATCTCAGATTGGTTCAAATCGTTTGTAGTTTTCGGACTTAAATATTAATAATTAACAGCTCTGATTGGTTCAAACATTATCGATCTCAAATTGTTTCAAAACATTTGTAGTCCTTAGACTGAAATATTAGGCATTGTCAGCTCAGATTGGTTCGAACATTGTCGATCTCAGATTGGTTCAAAACGTTTATAGTTTCTGTACTGAAATATTAGGCAATGTCAGCTCTGATTGGTTCAAATATTGTCGATCTGAAATTGGTTCGAAACGGTCGTAGTTTTTAGACTGAAATATTGAGCATTCTCAGCTGTGATTGGTTCGAATATTATCGATTTTAGATTGATTCAAAACGTTTGTAGTTTTCGGACTGAAATATTAGGCATTGTCAGCCCTGATTGGATTAAGCATTGTCGATCTCAAATTGGTTCAAAAGGTTTGTAAATTGTGGACTAACATAATAAGCATTGTCAGCTCTGATTGGTTCAAACGTTGTCGATGCCAAATTGGTACAAAACGTTTGTAGTTTTTGGACTGAAATATTAGGAATTGTCAGCTATGATTGGTTCAAACATTGTCGATCTCAGATTGGTTCGAATCGTTTGTAGTTTTCGGACTGAAATATTAAGCATTGTCAGCTATGATTTGTTCAAACATTATCGATTTCAGATTGGTTCGGAACGTTTGTAGTTTTTGGACTGAAATATTGGGCATTGTCAGCTGTGATTGATTCAAACATTGTCGATCTCAGATTGGTTCAAATCGTTTGTAGTTTTTGGACTTAAATATTAAGAATTGTCAGCTCTGAATAGTTCAAAAATTGCGATCTTAGATTGGTTCAAATCGTTTGTAGTTTTCGAAATGAAATATTTAGCATTGTCAGCTCTGATTGATTCGAACATTGTCGATCTCAGATTGGTTCAAAACGTTTGTAGTTTGAAGACTGAAATGATAAGCATTGTCAGCTATGACTGGTTCAAATGTTGTCGATGCCACATTGGTACAAAACGTTTGTAGTTTTTGGACTGAAATATTGGGAATTGTCAGCTCTGATTGGTTCAAACTTTGTCGATCTCAGATTGGTCCGAATCGTTTATAGTTTTCGGACTGAAATATTAAGCATTTACAGCTATGATTTGTTCAAACCTTATCGATTTAAGATTGGTTCGGAACGTTCGTAGTTTTTGAACTGAAATATTGGGCATTGTCAGCTGTGATTGATTCAAACATTGTCGATCTCAGATTGGTTCAAATCGTTTGTAGTTTTCGGACTTAAATATTAAGAATTAACAGCTCTGATTGGTTCAAACATTATCGATCTCAGATTGGTTCAAAACATTTGTAGTCCTTAGACTGAAATATTAGGCATTGTCAGCTCTGATTGGTTCGAACATTGTCGATCTCAGATTGATTCAAAACGTTTATAGTTTCTTCACTAAAATATTAGCCAATGTCAGCTCTGATTGGTTCAAATATTGTCGATCTGAAATTGGTTCAAAACGGTCGTAGTTTTTAGACTGAAATATTGAGCATTGTCAGCTGTGATTGGTTCTAATAATATCGATTTTAGATTGATTCAAATCGTTTGTAGTTTTTGGACTGAAATATTAGGCATTGTCAGCCCTGATTGGATTAAGCATTGTCGATCTCAAATTGGTTCAAAAGGTTTGTAAATTGTGGACTAAAATAATAAGCATCGTCAGCTCTGATTGGTTCAAACGTTGTCGATGCCAAATTGGTACAAAACGTTGTAGTTTTTGGACTGAAATTTTAGGAATTGTCAGCTCTGATTGGTTCAAACATTGTCGATCTCAAATTGGTTCGAATCGTTTGTAGTTTTCGGACTGAAATATTAAGCATTGTCAGCTATGATTTGTTCAAACATTATCGATTTCAGATTGGTTCGAAACGTTTGTAGTTTTTGGACTGAAATACTGGGCATCGTCAGCTGTGATTGATTCAAACATTGTCGATCTCAGATTGGTTCAAATCGTTCGTAGTTTTTGGACTTAAATATTAAGAATTGTCAGCTCTGATTAGATAAAAAATTGTCGATCTTAGATTGGCTCAAATCGTTTGTAGTTTTCGGACTGAAATATTTAGCATTGTCAGCTCTGATTGGTTCGAACATTGTCGACCTCAGATTGGTTCAAAACGTTTATAGTTTCTGTATTGAAATATTAGGCAATATCAGCTCTGATTGGTTCAAAAATTGTCGATCTCAAATTGGTTCAAAACGTTTGTAGTTTTTAGACTGAAATATTGAGCATTGTCAGCTGTGATTGGTTCAAATATTATCGATCGCAGAATGATTCAAAATGCTTGTAGTTTTTGGACTGAAATATGAGGCATTGTCAGCTCTGATTGGATTAAGCAGTGTCGAACTCAAAATGGTTCAAAAGGTTTGTAGTTTGTGGCCTAAAATAAAAAGCATTGTCAGCTTTGATTGGTTCGAAAGTTGTCGATTTCAGATTGGTTCAAAACGTTTGCAGTTTTCGGACTAAAATATTAAGAATTGTCAGCTCTGATTAGTTCAAACATTGTCGATCTCAGATTGGTTCAAATCGTTTGTAGTTTTCGGACTGAAATATTAAGCATTGTCAGCTTCGATATGTTCAAACATTATCGATCTCAGATTGGTTCGAAAGGTTTATAGTCTTTGGACTGAAATGTTGGGCATTGATTGATTCAAACATTGTCGATCTCAGATTGGTTCAAATCGTTTGTAGTTTTCGGACTAAAATAATGAGCATTGTCAGCTCTGATTAATTCAAATATTATCGATCTCAGATTGATTCAAAACGTTTGTAGTTTTTTGATTGAAATATTAGGCATTGTCAGCTTTGATTGGTTTAAGCATTGTCGGTTTCAGATTGGTTCAAAACCTTTGTAGTCCTCAGACTGAAATATTAAGCATTGTCAGCTCTGATTGGTTCGAACATTGTCGATCTCAGATTTGTTCAAAACGTTTATAGTTTCTGTACTAAAATATCACGCAATGTCAGCTCTGATTGGTTGAAATATTGTCGATCCTCGAATTGGTTCATGACGTTTGTAGTTTCTAGACTGAAATATCAAGCATTGTCTGCTCTGATTAGTTCAAACATTATCGATCTCAGATTGGTTCAAAACGTTTGTAGTCTTGAGACTGAAATATTAAGCATTGTCAGCTCTGATTGGTTCGAACATTGTCGATCTCAGATTGGTTCAAAAGGTTTACATTTTCTGTACTGAAATATTAGGCATTGTCAGCTGTGATTGGTTGAAATAATATCGATCTCAGATTGATTCAAAACGTTTGTAGTTTTTAGACTTAAATATTAAGAATTAACAGCTCTGATTGATTCGAGCATTACCGATCGCAGATTTGTTCAAAACGTTTGTAGTCCTTAGACTGAAATATTAAGCATTGTCAGCTCTGATTGATTCGAACATTGTCGATCTCAGATTGGTTCAAAACGTTTATAGTTTCTGTACTGAAATATCAGTCAATGTCAGCTCTGATTGGTTGAAATATTGTCGATCTCGAATTGGTTCATAAATTTTGTAGTTTTTAGACTGAAATATTAAGCATTGTCAGCTCCGATTGGTTCAAACATTATCGATCTTAGATTGATTCAAAACGCTTGTAGTTTTTAGACTGAAATATAAGGCATTGTCAACTCTGATTGGATTAAGCATTGTCGATCTCAAATTGGTTTAAAAGGTTTGTAGTTTGTGGATTAAAATAATAGGCATTGTCAGCTCTGATTGATTCAAATATTATCGATCTCAGATTGATTCAAAACGTTTGTAGTTTTTGGACTGAAATATTAGGCATTGTCAGCTTTGATTGGTTTGAGCATTGTCGGTTTCAGATTGGTTCAAAACGTTTGTAGTCCTCAGACTGAAATATTAAGCATTGTCAGCTCTGATTGGTTCGAACATTGTCGATCTCAGATTGGTTCAAAACGTTCACAGTTTCTGTACTGAAATATTAGGCAATGTCAGCTTTGATTGGTTCGAATATTGTCGATCTGAAATTGGTTCAAAACGGTCGTAGTTCTTAGACTGAAATATGGGAGCATTGTGCATCTGTGATTGGTTCGAATATTATCGATTTTAGATTGATGCAATAACAGTTTGTAGTTTTTGGACTGAAATATAGGCATTGTCAGCCCTGATTGGATTAAGCATTGTCGATCTCAATTGTTCAAAAAGGTTTGTGAAATTGTGGACTAAATAATAGCATTGTCAGCGTCTGTGATTGGTTCCAACGTTGTCGATGTATCGAAATTGGTACAAAACGTTGTAGTTTTTTGGACTAAAATAATAAGCATTGTCAGCTCTGATTGGTTCAAACGTTGTCGATGCCAAATTGGTACAAAACGTTTGTAGTTTTTGGACTGAAATATTAGGAATTGTCAGCTCTGATTGGTTCAAACATTGTCGATCTCAAATTTGTTCAAATCGTTTGTAGTTTTTGGACTGAAATATTAAGCATTGTCAGCTATGATTTGTTCGAACATTGTCGATCTCAGATTGGTTCAAATCGTTCGTAGTTTTTGGACTTAAATATTAAGAATTGTCAGCTCTGATTAGATAAAAAAATTGTCGATCTTAGATTGGTTCAAATCGTTTGTAGTTTTCGGACTGAAATATTTAGCATTGTCAGCTCTGATTGGTTCGAACATTGTCGATCTCAGATTGGTTCAAAACTTTTACAGTTTCTGTATTGAAATATTAGGCATTGTCAGCTCTGATTGGTTCAAAAATTGTCGATCTCAAATTGGTTCAAAACGTTTGTAGTTTTTAGACTGAAATATTGAGCATTGTCAGCTGTGATTGGTTCAAATATTATCGATTTCAGAATGATTCAAAACGCTTGTAGTTTTTGGACTGAAATATGAGGCATTGTCAGTTCTGATTGGATTAAGCAGTGTCGAACTCAAAATGGTTCAAAAGGTTTGTAGTTTTTGGCCTAAAATGAAAAGCATTGTCAGTTTTGATTGGTTCGAACGTTGTCGATTTCAGATTGGTTCAAAACGTTTGCAGTTTTCGGACTAAAATATTAAGAATTGTCAGCTCTGATTAGTTCAAACATTGTCGATCTCAGATTGGTTCAAATCGTTTGTAGTTTTCGGACTGAAATATTAAGCATTGTCAGCTTCGATATGTTCAAACATTATCGATCTCAGATTGGTTCGAAAGGTTTATAGTCTTTGGACTGAAATGTTGGGCATTGATTGATTCAAACATTGTCGATCTCAGATTGGTTCAAATCGTTTGTAGTTTTTCGGACTAAAATAATGAGCATTGTCAGCTCTGATTAATTCAAATATTATCGATCTGAGATTGATTCAAAACGTTTGTAGTTTTTTGATTGAAATATTAGGCATTGTCAGCTTTGATTGGTTTAAGCATTGTCGGTTTCAGATTGGTTCAAAACGTTTGTAGTCCTCAGACTGAAATATTAAGCATTGTCAGCTTTGATTGGTTCGAACCATGTCGATCTCAGATTTGTTCGAAACGTTTATAGTTTCTGTACTAAAATATCACGCAATGTCAGCTCTGATTGGTTGAAATATTGTCGATCCTCGAATTGGTTCATGACGTTTGTAGTTTCTAGACTGAAATATCAAGCATTGTCTGCTCTGATTAGTTCAAACATTATCGATCTCAGATTGGTTCAAAACGTTTGTAGTCTTGAGACTGAAATATTAAGCATTATCAGCTCTGATTGGTTCGAACATTGTCGATCTCAGATTGGTTCAAAAGGTTTACATTTTCTGTACTGAAATATTAGGCATTGTCAGCTGTGATTGGTTGAAATATTATCGATCTCAGAT
>JACCGJ010022090.1:0-25557 GCA_013407085.1 Atriophallophorus winterbourni
ATCTCTTTTGTAAACGCCTTTGTACCGCAAGCGCCGTCTGCCCAATGGTCGACTTCCTGATTTCAACTCCCCATAGAGTAGATCTTTCGGAGTACGACCATTTTCCATTCTGTAGACGTGTCCAAGCCAACGCAGTCTACGCAGTCGTAGTAGAGTGAACATGCTTTGTAGACCAGCTTTAGAAAGCACTTCAGCATTATTCAATTTGTCCATCCACTATGTTAGTATTTTTTGCCAACAATCGCTGAAGATGTTGCCTAGTCTGGCAACGAAACGTCCGATACAAACTCAACAAGCTCGAAGAACAAATTCAAGTAAACTCCATACACTATGTTTAAGATACGATACATGCTTGGTAGAATGAAATCATTCAACTCCCGTTCATGTCTTGCGTGGATGGTCCAGGTTTCACTGCAGTACAGTAAAGCACTTAGTATGCACAAGCTGTATATTACCGTCTTTGTATTTACAGACAACTTGCGGTTACCCCAAACTTGGGAGTTTAATCGGGACAAAATGACAGCTGCTCTGCCAATCTGCTTAACAATCTACAAGATTCAAGATTTATGGTGAAAAAAGCAAATAACTGTGCACTACCATAGTATATAGTTATAAAAATTAAACAAATCGTACTTTAATGTTTGCGTCCATGTGCTTCAAAGGAGTGGCAAAAGTTATTTTAATTGTTACACGGAGAGAGGAAATTTCGATCGAAAATGTATGTTTGGGTAATTTGTTTTCCAGGTGTGTGTGTGTGTAAGAAAGAACCACTAAGGGATTTCATTAGACTGGGGCCAACACAGTATTTTGTTTCACAAACACTGCGTATTAGTGCATACACAATCAATACTGGTCTTGGTAGGTAACGATAATGTATGAATGGTGTCTATTGGTCCGACTCGATGAGAGGCGGGCATATGTGTTGATTTGAACCGTTTTTGAGTTTGAATTTTCAGTATCCTTGCTCCGTGTCTACCGAGAGGTTATTCGCAATGGTTGTGAAATGTGAAATAATGTACTGGTTTAACCTGACAGTTTCCAAGTGATGCTTGGAGGCGATACAATCCATTGACCAAGGACTTTGGTCTAGCTCATACTGATTGATAGCCCAAAATATTTACATGCCGAATAAAAACTGTCCATTAGCGACTGGAGGTGTTCTTTGGAGTGCGCAGTAATGGCTGCATCTTCAGCAAACAGCAGGTCACGGAATAGCACATCCCGTGCCGTTTTATGCCCTCAACCGGTTCAGGATGAAAAGCTTGACAGTACTTCGCGTGCGTAGGTAAATTCTTTCTGCTCTGTAATTCAGAAGCCGAGCAAAGAAAATACCGAAAAGCGCGGGAGCGTGTTTAACGCCTCGGCAAATTTTAAAGGCTTCTGAACTGAAACCGTTAAAATGGACTGGGCCCTAGATGCAATAGTTAAACAAAATAACAAGTTTCATCCGTTTCGGGGGGCAGCCTATCAGATCAAGAATTTTGAAAAGGCCCTCCCGGCTGACGTAGTCGAATGCTTTCGTTAGATCAATGAAAACAGCGTATAATGGCATTATAATGACATTTTTCTGGAAGTTGTCTCATGGAGAAGATCATGTCAACGGTTGATCTTTCCCCGCGGAACCCACATTGAGATTCGGAGTAAACTCTATCAACCAAGACGTATAGCCGGATCTGTAAAACTTTAGCAAACAATTTGCCTACAACATTCAGAAGGGAGATTCCTCTATAATTGTTGCAGTCGCCTCTATTATGAGTATTCTTAAATAACGTGATGATTTTGTGTCTCGCATCTCTTGTGAGACGCACTCCTCCTGCCAGCACTAGAGAAGCAACTGGTGAAGTCTGTAATAATGCTTTTTTACAGCATTGGATGTGCTCAGGTAGAATGCCTTCGTCATCAGGGCCCTTTCCATTCGCTAAGCAATCGATTGCCCTATTGACTTCATCAAGAGTAGGGGGAGTATCTAGATATTCAATGGTTGGCAACCGCTCAACATTTTCAAGTGCATGCGGAAAAAACCGTACTGTCCCTCGAATAGAGAGAGGAGAAGTGCTTTACCCATCTTTCCATCTGCTGAGTTTTGTCGAAAATTGGGTTACCAAATACAGACCTAATGGGAGCCGTTTTAAGTTTGTTTGGACCAATGGCTCTCTTGATCCCATCATATATACCGTGAAAATTCCCAGTATCCACATCTTTTTGGATACTGAGGCGAATTTCAGTCTAATAGTCATTTGCACATCGTCTTGCACTCAGAACCTAGAACTCAGAATGTTTTCGTGTTGGAGTAAGACCAAGTATTTAAGGGGATGGTTTTCAGTATGCAAGATTTTGAATGCTAACAGGAGTTCACTCCCTATCCTTCGTTAGGTAAAATCATGTAGATTTAGTTTCAACATTCGTTTTTAAAAGGCAAATTTCTGAATCACATGCAGTCTATTGGATCTTCTTTCTTGCAGAAATCGTAAGTTTACATCTGTTGGCAAAGCTTTGAACTTCAAGAATGCTGACCGTTTCTCGTCCAAAACAGCAGTCATCTCAGAAGCTTTTGATTCGAACCAGTAGCTCGTTCGAGCTTTCTTCGGAACGTAAGTGGCAAGTGCGACTCGGCAGATCCAGCTTTTTAGCGATTCCCAGTTTTCCGAAGCCGATTTGAGTGGGGTTGTCTTGTTGAACTCAGCTGTGAAGGCTTTTGCCAATCGCGCATCTAGATTAGGTTCGAACATGCGAGTGAGGACTATCCTTGTCTTAGCAGACAATTTGATGTGATGAAATCTAGCCTGGAGAAACTTCTGTTTTGGACAAAAAAGCTAATGGACAGTGTCGCAGTCTGCGCTTTAATATGATCTCTAATACAATGGCTTTATTCAGCTAACACCTTAATCGGTGGTAAGTAAAAATACCAACTTATCAACTGCTCCACGATGCGTCGAAGCCTGCCAGATTGCTATTTTTAAATCTAATTTAAATAAATACAATTGCAAATGTCGCTATTTAGTAAGAATTTCAGTATAATTTGTGTAGGCCATACGCTTGAAAAGTACACTCACCCTCGCTTCGCGTAAATGTAGTCAATCAAATTTTGATAAAACAATGGACTGATCCGAAGAATGTCTCTTCTGCGAAAAACATGCTGAAATAAAACAATGATTTGTGTTAAGCGGTATTCTTGTTTTGAGCGATAAGATTCTTGAAGTTTATCCGTTTTTTAGATTCACAATTAAAATTTTACGTCTTTTATTATATATATTTTCGCCTTAATCTCACCTATTTTTCAACACGATCATAAAGCAAATATTATCAGGAATTAAAAGGCATTGGATATTTCGCTGTAGTAATGTTTGCACAAAGTCAATTTGGTTTTAAAAAATTCGGCTATGCAGCTCGATGTAGTTGAAGACTTCGCCTCTTTATATGCCTTCTAGTTTTGAGTTCAACTTATAACAACTTGAATGCTCATGACCAAATTTGTCCGCGAACACATCTGGAGGAACTGATAGAAACTGGGAGCCGATGATGTAAGTGGAGACAAACTTCACTGGTGGAACAATCGAATGTGACATGTCGCTATTGCAGTGACGTGCATAGGAATGCGTGGTGGTTGCTGGTTTTGGACAAAAATAATGAAGCTGCGTGCACAATGCAATAAATATACTGACACAAATTGTTAGTAAATATACTGATTAAGAAAAAGAAATCACAACACTAAGTGAACTCCGACTTGACAGAAAATGGATATTATTCGAATGCTTGCACCATATAATTTTAATGCTAGTTACACAACTATACGAATACCAACTCATTATTCTATGAAATTATCTTGAATGCTTTATTTAATCATTACATCTGAATAAATTTGATAACAATGAATTTATGCATAAATATACTTAATCAACTTATCTGCTCAAATACCCATCATCCACCATTCTTAAGAAGATCAAGCATTAAATGTTTGTACACAAACGCGCAATGCTTGAAAAATAAATTCCCCAAGTTAATCGAGCTTCATGAAAAATATTAACTATTCCTGATAGCCGTAACGGAAACTTGGTTCAATCAGCATTTTGTTGAGGAGGAAATTTCCATTCCAAACATGTTTCATTTCCATCGTGATCGCATGGACCGTGGAAGAGCAGGTGTTGCTATTTACTATGATCAACACCTCATGTTCAAAGAAATCACAGACAACAATTTGCTAGTGGAAGACACACTGTGGTGTTCACTTGAATAAGCAACAGGTGAAAACTCTTGATCTTTTATTCTACGAAGGTCAACAAAGGTCATTTATTTAACCGGATATCAAGCAGCACTCGGTTCTGAGGCACAAACACACCGTCCATACTTGATATTGTTCTGACGAGCGAGAAAAATGTAGTCGAGGATATCCGCTTGGAAACAGTGATCATGTAGTCATTATTTTCGATTATATATCTGAAGCGAAAAGAGCTAGTGACGCTCAGAAAATAATAAGAGAAATCGATACAGTTGCAGTATTAATGGCCCTTCAAGAAGTCACCGACTGAGCACCCATTAACACTGATGTCCAACAATGCTGGTTATCAATACTGGAGAAAATCTAGTAAAAATAGAAATGCACTCGAAATGTGTTTCAGAAATCTGAAAGAGGTATTCAAATTTGTGATCAGGAGTCGAACACAGAAATGAATAAAGGTGAGAAAATGTGTTTGGAGAAACCACATACTTCAGGCAACACCTGGATCCTGGGAATCCTGCCCTTTGTTGAGGAACAAAATTTACTAAACTTGTTCAGGAGGATAGAAAAGAGTATCAAATCAATCTGGTGGATATAATTGTACGGAACGCAAATATCCGCTTCCAGATTGTGAACAGTAAGGCCAGGGTAAGTCTAGGAGTTTCCGATTTGATTACTAGGAATAGAACTACCCCCACCGCTCTCGAAGCCGACCAACGAACCCGAACGAGCGCTTATGTTATGTTATGCCTGCATTCAGGTCCCAAATTAACACAAAACAGGACTAAGAGAGTGTCCTGGTGAGCCTACACGGGTTAAATACAAAAAAATCACCGGGTGCTGATGAAATAACACCGTTCCTTCCCAAATTATGCGCCCATGTTCTATTCTCAACAATCTGTGATCTTTTCAACCTGTCACTGATTTTTATCTTACGAAAATGCCTAACATTCAACATCATCATCATCATCAAAGACAGCAATACACCTGTAGCACGTACCGAATGCTTAACTGCCATACAATCATGAAAAAGTAAAATCCTAAAAGATGGGGAAGGGTGGAACTTAAATTGCTACGGCTTCTATAGAAGAGTATGCACAAACAAACTGGGGAGAGGTGCCTAAACCTCGAATGGAACATACATTCAAACAAGTTTCGTGAACGAGTAGAGCGACATCAGCACGGCAGCTTCCTTGCGGCTTTCACTGTCATGCATCATAATAAGCTTTTCTCGTCACTCCGCTTGACAACATACAAGGTTAAGCAAACACTCCCAGAATATGCTTAGTGCAAGACCGCCATTGATCACGGTTTTGGGACATATCTTGAAGCGTAGGTAGCCATTGCGATATCTGATCGCGGGGAAACCAGCCTGGAAGACGCGCTGCGCCTACTTTGGAAAGGTTACTAGTAAGGGTTTTTAACTGCCTATGCCATGTGACGATTTGGCCAGCCCGAGATTTACGCCAATCAGGATGTGGCCCCGATGAGATACCACCTGTCTTGTTCAAAGAAGGTGGTCAAGTCCTAATCAGCACATTAGGCGATCTCCTTCGTGAAGTGTGGTTATCAGAATCCGTCCCTCCGTGTTGGGGTGAATCGGTTATCATACTTATATTTAACAAAGGTGTGCGAAGCTCATGTTCTAATCATCGTGGGATAAGTCTCACTCCCATCATTACGAGATTATTAGCGTCCATGTGTATTCGAAGATTAACATCGCATAGGGAATCACAGATCCGAGAGCAGCAAGCTGGCTTCCGGCCTGGCAGAGGCTGTGTCGACCACATTTTTACTCTTCGACGGATCTTAGAACTGCGGCACACTTATCGACAGCCGACAATAGCAAAAGGCAAATGTTGAAAGTCTATAAATCCATCGAATTCACACACTCTCTAGGATCTCATCAACTTTAATTGGTACGGAACATAAAAACCTTGGTGTGTGAATCAGCAGTAACTTTAAATCTTCGCGGCAGTGTTCTGAGATATACAAAAATTCTGCCAAACCTTAACACTGCTCAGAATGATCTTCGAAGTATCGCTATGCATGTATCCCACGGATAATTAACACCCTTGTATCCGGCCCTCAAAGGAGTCCGCTATTCAAGCATTGTCCCCATGGTTACAAAAGCACATGAACTTGCTGCAATGCGTATACCACCGCACTGCAAAACTGGTGACCGGGCTATATAACAGGCCATACGAGGAGAGGATTACAACTCTAAACCTCGTTGACTTTTCGTACCGTCGTCTCAGGAGTGATTTGATCCTGCTGTTCAACACTCTGCATACAGTGGATCACCCACTTGAACACGTGTTTCATCGGCAAGAAGCACGTGGTAGCAGATCTCATGGCTACATTTTAACCATTCCACACTCTAGATCAAATTTTAAAAGGTTCTTCTTTGTTATCCGAGTTTGTTTTATATGGAATTTTCTGCCCCCACATATCATTTGTGCATCAAACCTGAACATGTTCAAGGCTGAACTTGACAAGTATATGTTGACCAAATCCAACCTCGCACCTCAGTACATAAGCTGACTTTCCATATTGGCAAAACATCACGAGGTGATTCTGTGTTTGAACACCGTGGTTCGTTTTACCAACCCTATGTAACAGTGGCATTCAAGTATAACCTTGTTCACCTTTAATCCACTGTTTCAAGGCTCACTGAACCTAATCTTACTGTCTTCACCTGATGACAGCAAACAGCCAGAAACCGGTAGTGGTGTGTAAGTGCGGGGGATGTAAGCAACACATTACTTTGGTCATCTTTATTATTTTTATGCATTCCCCATATTTTTTACTCTATGGTTACTGTAAAGAATTAGACTATTAAAGCTTTGAATTACTTTGAATCCTTTAAAGCAGTGGGATTTACGATATTTCTGCAAAAGATTCCATACGAAATATTTTATAATTTTGAACTAAATTGTTTCAAGATACATATTGACGTCAGGAAATGATTTAGGATAGACACCAAATCATTTTTCATTTATCACAAAAATAACAATCACAGTGCCTTACCCTTGCTCCAGTGAACAACCTCATTTCATAACGATGACTAAGCGGATATCGCGGATCTGGCGATCCTATAAATCCTCCGAATACGCGAGCTGGGATCCAACACTCACACGAGGAATTGACATTCTTGACACGAACCAGAGCGGTGTCGCCATCCTTGAAACCGATACAGAGAATGTTAAATATAACGACACAGTTAGTAACATTAAATGAAAGAAATCAAGTTGCTCAAGATGGCAGGTGTATTATGTTTTGGGAGCCAGAACTAGTTAACTTAGATTTACTGGTGTTACGTTTTGAATGACGTAAAGAAATAAGAGAAAATGTATAACTCGTATACGCAAGCAATTAGTTACTTATTAAGTTCGATATTCAAACTAATTTATGGCATCATACGTGGTTTAACTGTGTTTCTATACCATGTAATGCAAGCAATAAACTTACATCGATAAAAATTTCACACATGCTGTGTTATGAGTCAGATTTAGAAACAGGGGTAAAACAAACCATTTCAACCACGGTTGCCATGAGTGAAATAAATGTCACGTCGAAACGTGTCCTTCGAGAAGGTATTTTTATTCTGTCAGTGTCTGTTTTACTTGGAACAGTTTACCTTCTACTGTTGCTCACTCTACTAGCGTGCATGACATTAAAACGAAATCAGACCAATTTTATTGAATTATCACTTTCCCGAATACTACTTATCTCGCCTTTATGCAATTACATTCTTTTAATTTCCACCATTCTATTGTTATTGTTAAGCTTGTTGCTTTTTAGACCATTAAAAACCTTGAATTACCTTGAGTTTCGGGCAAAAATCACAATGGCATCACGCAAATTGCGCAGATCGGCAGGTTACTGATCATCGGTATTAACGTTGAGAATAAGACTGTAAATGTATATTAAACGATGGGGCGTTATGAGGTCATCATGCGCTTCCGACGTACATCAATGGCCGCAATCGAAGGAAAGAGATCAACAACAACATTGATTACTTCATCACGTTCCATTGTTTCAAATTTTGGTTCAGTTTATAGGGTGATATTTACGATTGAGCTTTGAATAGCTGAAATATGGCTGGAAAAACTTAAAAGTTTGAACTTTATTATACTTTAGGCGTCCTGAATTGAGTCAAACTCTGATTCTGTATTTGAGCAGCGTTATGCGAGCATTATTGAACAATAGATATCACTGATTTTCCACTGTTTGAAGGCTCTCTGAAGTTAATTTTTACTGCCTTCACCTCACGAAGGAAAAAGCTAGAAACCGGTCGTGAAATGTACATACAAGGGATGTTAGTACCACAATTTATAAATTCGACATGCACTTTATTCAACAAAATAAGCGCAATATAATCTGGTAAGCGATAGAGATATCTGAATTGACAATATATATATATATATATCAACAAGGTTAATTAAGTTATAAATATAAAGCTATTTGATTGCGTTTCAAGCTCATGTCACCACGAAGTCGATTAGGAAATGAAATTTATCCAATCAGAAATATTGTGCATATGCCTACCTAGTAGTCATTTAAGGGGTTGATTTAGTAAACATTCGAGTTACAATATTTTAGAACAATTTATGCATGTTTAAAATATGAATTTCTCAGCATAATGAAAGATGAGTTTCCGAAAAATCGAAAGAAGCCAGTTTAATACTAAGGGAAGTAGAACTTGATAGTTGTGGCGTCGGAAAATTAAAAAAGCTACAAATTTAGACTTTGAAGATCGTGGGATTTGGATAATACTTTACTTTGAACAAAAGATACAGGTTTCATTGGTTATTGACTGGTGAAGTACAAGTGTCGCGTACTCACATTGAGAGTTTGCGTGTGCAACATGTCGATCACTGGCAGGGTTAGATGATTTGGAAGCTCAGACAGCGCACCGTTGTGTCTGAACCGAACGACCGAAGTATCAGGCGAGACGCACTTCTGAATTGCCCCTGAAATGTTTTTGCAAATTGGGTACATTGATTGATTTGAAGTGTAGTCAGGATAATTAGATTTAAAAAAATGTTTTACCGTTAAATTTCAGGCAGTATCTTCCTAAAAAGTTGCATGAACAGCAGTTAACAAAATTGAAGGCAATAATAATAATAATAATTATTATTATTATCGTCATCACAGTTATATTCAGAATAATATTCGCATTGTGCTGCATACTTTAATGTAACAGTAGTTTAAACTAATTTTATTGAAATCAAATGGTGGAAGGAGATTGCAACTACCGTTAACTGGCTTATTCTTGCGCTGTAGGCATCATGAATAACGGTGGTTAAATTACTACCATATATTCAAACGACAACGCAAATCATGTCTTGACCGTATACGCATTTTTACCTTGATCCATAGTTGAGATCCACCGGTTGTCTTGCTGCACCATAGGTTCACCGCTGGACAGTATGCTGGGCTTCTGCAGCTATGTCCAGTACCTATTTTACAGTTTTGTATGGTGAAGCATTAGTATTAAACACCTGCGTAAAATAAATGTCAAATCAAAACGCGTGCTCCACGCATAATTCCATTTAATGACTGGAAATCCTCCTGGAACCAACGGAATAATCTCACTGATGTTTAGGTAATATCCTCGATTGCTACGCAAACCAGTAGCATACTTGTCCTAGAAAACACTATTAAATGGAACGATTTCTACCGATCGGAAACATGGAACAATTATTCCTATTCATTAAGGATAAAATCATTACTATGCCGCTAATTTCCGACCGGTTACATTCAAACATGTGGCTGAGCGTCTCGTTGAGAATTTCATGAAATATTTCAAAAACAATCAGTTGCAATCGAGACAACAGCACGCATTTGGAAAGAATCATTCTTGATTATCTAATCCAATGATAGAGATGATGATCCAAGCAGTGTACAAAGAAAATGCCATTCATGCCAGCTACCTTAATAGTTCCTAAGCATTTGATCGCACCGATAACAGCGTGCTACTATAGAATGTAAAACGATCCAAAATTACTGGAAATATGTTGACTTGGTTAATTGATTACCTGGCTTATCCCGATATCCTGTTATGTGTTATTGATGCATCGTCAACACCTATCGCAGTTATTAATGGAATTCCCCAAGTCTCAGGGCTTGGTACTATCCTCTTCCTGGTCTACGTGATTAAGATGTTAAAGCTTATTCGTTATAGCATATCATTATTCGTAGGCGACATAAAAATCTGAGGTTGCATCATTGGCGGTGAAAAATAGTTTGTCATTTCCTAAAGATCTCGATTTTCTTCACCATTGTTTAATGAAGGAAAGAGTGCTTTTAAATTTTAATAAACACAAGCTCAAGAATATAGGAAACCAAATGAATTTCACTTCAAACAAACACTGCTGTTAGAAAACCATGTGACTTTCATCAACCCAAACAAGGATTTCGGAAAATTTGTCTCTCAACATTTCTGCGGATCATGAATACCTATCTGAGGCCGGTCATGGAATATGTTGTGCAGTCCTTGTCTCAGGAAGGATAGCGAACGTATACAGTTATTGTGTCATCGCTTAACAAAACTAGTTTCCGACACGCTAAATAAACAGTATGAAATGATGGATAACCTGAATTTGTTCAACTTCTCCATATCAACGAATTAGAGAAGAATTTATCATACTTAACAAAATATTCCATACACCGAATTATCACCTACGAAGGTTTTTCGCCTGAAGTGACAATCTGAAATTTTGACCCAAGATAATACGGTGGTGGTGCCGTCTAAACAGTTGGAGGTATTTTATATTGTCAGTGACTGTTTTAAATGGAAATGTTTATGTTCGACCAATATGCATTCAGCTAGATTGCTCCTTTTTTACTTTTACCGCACTATATTTTTGTTTAGCTTAATGCTTAATTGACCAGTAAATACATTCAATAACCTCTAATAGCACTTTATAAAGATGCGGTACTGAGAAAGTGTTTGAACCAAGGTCTTTCTGATAAATTTACAGCCTATTCACTATGCCACCGAAATCTTAACCTCAATTTAAACCTAAAGGGATGCTCAACGGAAAGTTCATTAGCATATTTTAGAATTGATAAGCTAACACGACAGAAAGAAAAATAAATAATTGTAATTAAGTAGTCATTTTAAATTCAATGTACATTGATTGAATTCAAAAGCAATAAGATATACGTTTCGGTTTTCATACTAACCTGGATAAAACACACCATCGTTGTCGTTGAATGCTATGACTCTTTGGTAACAACTACGCTTTAATACATTGTGCAACTTATTCGGCGGCGGTCCTAATGGAGGCGCTAACACAGGTAATATCAATTTGCTCATCGGGTGCTTCACTTTGTGTTTGGATTTGAAAGATGATCCAGGCCGAGGAAGATGTGCCGATACACCTATTGATTGAAATGCCTCAGAAACGTTCGTCGGATGAGCCGAGGAAGATCCGGTCAGAATATCATCCAGTGGATCTTCGTGGGGTTTCTTGTGTACATGTCGGTAAGTGGAATCAGTTATTCCAGTTACATCTGCGATTCTGTCAACAGAAATGGCTTTGCGGCCTCCTGGTAATGCTTCTCGAATAAGCTTTTCTTCATGTTTCCTACATAGTTGGCAATGTCTTGAAAATTCATCATCTGAAAGTTTGAGTGGCAAATATTCGCTGGGTTGAAACGGCCATTGACTACTGACATCCGGTCCGCCGGAATGCAAATAAATGTAATGCTTGTGTCGTCGTTTTTTTAAGACATCTCTACAACAGGGAAGATTATCCGGTGATCTCATGCGTTTTTTCTTATTACCGCAGCGTATGCATTTATATTTTTTCAGGTACAATGTGGAAAGGTTTCCACTGGGTAACCAGGGCGTTTCAGTTCTTTGATGCGCAACATAGCGACTATCCCAAGCCCACATAGTTATAGGTGATTTCTGTTGCGCCGAGGAACCGAATTCGATTGAATCAGAGTATAACTCTCTATGACTCAGTTCGGGAGACATGGTGAGTGATTTCACATTGTAGAGTTCCGTCAGGGAGGGATCCGGTGATCGAACAGATGGCGACAAAGTTCGAATTCTTTTCGGTGTCATGTATCGGCAATGAAGGCAGGTGCAAGGTCTATCCAAATGATGTGAAATCGTAGAATTTATAGAATGGCTAGTAGGACTGGTTGGGGACAATCTCGGTTGATCCGCAGTTGTAGTCATTTGTGTGTCTTCCATTGAATTATTGTTCCGACCAATCAAATTGAAAGATTGTCTGGTTGAGTGAAAATACAAATAGTGTTTAACAAAGCACATCGCGGCACATTAGAACACGAGTGGGCGTTCGTAAACAAGTTGTTCTATCGCACATACATCACAGAGCATTTATTATTATTTGAATGCTCAAAATGACGTCTCCGAAAGCTGAAATGAAATAAAATAGATTCAGAATGATTCTGAATTAATCACGTATACGTTTTAAGCAAAACATTCGGAATAATAAACTCCAATAATTTACAAAGTGAGCTTTTTGAAAGCATGCATTTAATGTTCCGAAAAATCACGTTACTATCTCCTAGCTCAAACATTCGGGTGGTTGGTTAATAACTGGTTGGAAATCTTTGAACAATTAAATTTTTCGCTCCATAAAATAAAACAATAAAACTTAATGTATCAACCTTACCCAACAGTAGCATACAAGCGCAACTTGTTTAATGTCATTCCAATGTTTACTTCAACATACACGTGGTTGAATATTTCACGATGATGGTGTCAAGTTATACTTCTGATGAAAAATGAAAACAAATATTCAAGTGAGTGTGAACAAGATAAACGGGTGTAAAGTGGTGAGTAATGGAAAACTGTTCAAATACAAAAAATATAACGTATATATTTATCTCACTGTGCAATGTAATCATTATTCGTTTTCTCAGAGAAAGAGAAAGAGTGTGTGTGTGAGAGAGAATATTAACAGATCTATATAAATTTCAGAATAGATTCAAATTAATATTTTGAGAATTATAGTAATCAAATACATTCTCAAATAATTTTGAAATTTGAAACAAATCAATCCACGATGCACATTGAAGAAGAAGATATTGGCTTTTTCACATAAACAAATTTTCAGCAATTACAATAATTGCACCCAAAAATATGAACAAATTGACAAACAGGTCCCGACATTATGTTTTAATTTGTCGACTGAATGATGTTTCTTGTCCATCTTCATTGATAATTTTCACATATGATCTAGTTTATTAGCAACTGCCGTTACCAAATGTTTTGGACATAATTTTTACAACGATTCCCGGTATCTCGTAATTCTTTCAAAATTGCACGTTCAAAATTGGATTCAGTTGATACGAAAGACGATGCATTCAGCCCAAAGATAGCGTTAACTTTTAACGAAAAAAGCGGAAAAATGCGTGGAGAAATTAATTTTATGCACGGCCGATTTAAAGGTCCCGCAAAAATTGTCCTGTTACTCTCATTCAAATCTGGATTATTCTTGAGCATAATGTTGTATTCAATCGAGGTATCAAACTAACTCACAGTAAATAAATGTTTGAAAGCGCTTTCGTGCGTGCACATCATACGGTACAGAGTAATGGATGAATTACGTCAAGTTACTTGAGGCACAACCGTATGTCCTGTCCTAAAGACCAGCAGGCTTTTTGCAAGGCCTTAATAACAATCATTCGATCATTAGCTATCTTAATATTGCTTGATATTTTCCAATCCCTCAAGTTTTTATAGATGTCGCTCGCACCTATCTTATGCAATTCTTACAAAAGATGAATAGTTACGAGTTACCAATAATCGTTGTCTGTTGTTTCGGCGCTTCTTGCTCATGTGTCGTGCCGAAAGGTTCTACCAGGCATAGCAACCAAAATCTCGTGATTTGCACTCACCACTAAAACACATATGCTAAATTAGCCTCTTCAAAATTGATCATCAGGAATGCCCCACTGCTTGTTTTATGGCCATTCACAGATTTTATCTTCACTCTCTGCAAATGTGTTTGGTTACGACAGCTTCTCTGTTTTCCCGACACGTTCGATGCTTGTTGATAGCACCAGTGTAATGAATGATCGATTCGGATGGTTTACGTCATGTCAATCTAAGTCAAACAGCATATCCTGACAAAATGCCTAATAATTTGTTTGCAAAGGTTCCGAAGGATCTCGATCTAACATTACAAGGTCACCCTGTACGTTTTACGCTTGAAAAAGATTGTGTCCCGATTTACCCCACAGGTCTAACATTCCAATTCCTTTTACGTTTACCTACAAATAGCATAATATAAAAGGACACCAATTATTTAAACGACTTTACTGCGCACATGAAGAAAAACCAACATTACACATCCATCTTATATAGGCTTACGATATTACTACAACACCATCCTGAACAAATCTTTACCGGCCGTTACATTGATATAATTTGCCAATCTATTTAAAGACAATCAGTTTAATTTAAAACCTCTGTATGTTTAGTCTGTTTTACAAAAATTAAAAAATTGCGAACCATCCGATAGCTGATGACCTTTTTCATACCGAAGTTACTCAAATCTATTTCATGCGATCACTATAAAACCCTACTCATTAAGGTTTCGATTGTCGTTGTAATTTTTGTCGATGCTTTCTGCTCTTATCTTGTTCCAGATGATAGTCATCAGCAGATAATCCAAAACCCTCGTGAATAGCTCTCGGCATTAATGCACATTAAATCTTAACAATAAGAATATGTTCATGTTGGTTGCATGCAATTGGAGGATAGCAAAATCTTAATGTTAATTGCTTAACATATTTTGCCTAATTTGGCATGGGATTAGATTTACAGCCACTGCTATCATTTGAATATCAATATATTTATTTAATTATTCAATTCAGAATAATCTTTATCAATTTTAGTTCGACTGAAAACAACTGTATGATAAACAAGTGCATCCACTGTTTCAAGGCTCACTGAAACTATTCTTACTGTCTCCACCTGATGACGGCAAACAGCCAGGAACCGGTAGTGAAGTGTAATTTCGGGGGATGTGAGCAACGCATAACTGTATGATAAGTTATTCATATTTTAATACTGAGAGGACAAGTCATCCAGCGAACATTATTTAAGGTTGCGATGTATAGAGAAGGACATATATGTAATTTTATTTACACAGCAAACCAAAATACAGCACTCAGTTGTCAGCACGCCTTATGAAGAAATCGCATTCAGCAAGATTCTCCAAGAAGCCGATAATTTAGTCCGATTATACGCAAACTACATTTGAGTGGAAACACATTACACTTTTCGAAGCGATTATTCTGTTATGGCCCCTTTTGAGTGCTATATTCACCCGATGTGAAAATTCCCTAAAACAGAATCAATCTCATTCTCTAATGTTGCTCGCGCTTATTTATAACAAATTCGTATAGTGCAGGTCATTTTTGTGTCAATGAAATAAAAAGCATCAAGTTTGTTGTTCTGTCTAGCAAAGATGGATGGCGTAAGAAGAAGAGAATTTTATTTGTCAGGACAAATTTTCAGTGAATAATAGTAATTATTACGCAAAATCTCCTGTATACTATGAGCAAAACAGTGATAAAATCTCGACTTTCATTGAAACGTTTGGATTGCCAGCCAAATTCCCATATCCGAAACAGATTTAGTTTCGTCTACTAGCAAAGTGCTTTTGCATGTTAGATTTCACTATCAACGAATGCTGTCAACAATTTCCGAACTATTTCTGGAATATTCGTGTAGAATATGCTGTGATGTTTAAAATTTGTCTACAAAGCATGTTCAATCTACCAAGACTGCGCAATCTACATTGGCCAAATCACACATACACAAAGGCATTGCATACACAGACATTAAGAATAAATTAAACTTCTATTGGAGACTCTAACGTTTAAAATTCGTGTTGTACTTTTATATATGAGAGATAAAATGACGATGTTGAACCGCTAAATATTTGAGCATTGTAAATTTAGATTGGTTTAAATTTACTCCAGACTATAAAATATGCGTATTGCCTAGGTACAGATAACATATCCGCATTCTCTGAAGAATTTTGCGCAGATTCTGTGTGATCTTTTATGCATGTATGATTCCCTCCAAATAGAGAGACTCTATTGTGGAATTATTTCCTGAAGCCGTTAAAGGTGAAATTCTCGAAAATTTCAGAACTCTATTATTCACTTCTTTAGTATTAAATATTTTGAAATTGAATTTTGAACAAGCAGTAATTCTTATTCATTTATTGACTGCTGATACCACTGAACAAGAGCGCTGAATAATTGCTACTGTTTACGTTCTGTCTGTAGATTTAAGAGAAGCTGTCGATAAATTTCTTTACAAAATGTTGCATGAGAAGCCTGAGCAATGTTATTTATTTGAAAAAATCATTACGTGGTATTATTCGTTGCTAATCAGTTGCAGGTAGCGCGTTAATTTTGATGAAACTGTTTCTAATTCCTACTCTACCTTGATTATAGATACGCATTGCACGATCTAGATTTATTTATTATGTCAATTATGCATCAACAAAATTCCAAGAGAGTTAATACCGTTTTTCTCATCTGAAACTCCTAGAAATTATATAAAAATTGTGATGTGACCAAATTTCTTCATATGAGGTTCTCCTAGAATATGTTGCTGATATAAAGCGATGCGGCTTACAAGGGCTTGACCCCTTGTCGTTTATCGATAAGAAAAATCATGGATCTTTCTCTTATAGCTTCACGGAAGGCATACAAATTTATACAGTTATCCATTCTTAATCTAACACTTATTATTCTCATGGTTACCCAAAAAATAACATCATGTTATTTTGCCAAGAGCTGTGAAAGTTCACAAAAAGGGCAAACACGATACAACTAAGGTTGGATTACTTGCAGAAACATTAGTCGTACTATATTCGCCTAATTAACATATTACATTTATTTTTTGAATATTCTAAATAAAGTTACAGATTGTCATGAGGTAATAAGTATTCAATTCATAATACATTATTGTGAATATGAATACATGTATCTGATCAGTATCAGTATCAATAAAAATTATATCCGATATAAACGCAATTATATTTCTAGATGACAAATATAAAACAAGCACGAAACTTCTAGTGTTTTGAGTTGGATTAAAACGATCAGATTAATGTAGAAAAATGTGTCTTATAAATTATCGCGATGTTTCATAAAACGCGGTAAACGGGTGTCCATGTAGAGATGCTCGTTTAAAAAAAGATGAAGTGTTGTCATTAACAGCTTGGTGATGGCACAGTGTCATACATAATGAAATAAAATGATTCAAATCACATCATTATTTTCCGAGATTCCAACTGTAGTGGATAACTCGTACCATATATCATTATTATGTAATTCAATTCACGTAATTTTGAATTCCAGTTTACAAATTACCTGTATTCCAATTAAAAATAATAAATTTTATTATTCGCTTTGAGTTCCTCAAAATACCAATGCTGTTAATATAGTGCTACATCATGGTAGGACTCAGCATATCAGCCGCTATGAATAGCCGTTACCCAAATCAGTTTTTACATTGGCATTTAAAACGTAATACATTATGCCAAATATTTCTCAAATCTTCAGAATTCTCAATATAACAAGTGTAAGACTAGCTGTTCATCGGATATGCTGCTTATCAGGATGTATTTTTGTAATTCCCCATATAGAGATCTTTGTGAACACACTCAATTTTAACCCATGCCAACCTCCATCTTTATTCATGCAATAATTTATTTATCGTTTTTAATAAAATTACAATCAGGTTCATAAGGCTTTTCAGTAGCCAAGATGTTCAAAATTCCAGTGAGTCTTGTTTCAGCAAGCCGATTGCTGAAAATGCTTTGTCATTAACATTTTGTGTAATCTGGAAAATCATGTGATTCCAATCTCTGGCTCTAAACGTAACATTGAGAAATTTTCCAAAGATTAATTTTAGGCGAGATTAATGACAAATACATAAATTGAATTTTTAGGTCACGCTTTTTTTCACACCCGTAACCAGTTTTTCTGTGTTTACACCATTATATCGAAGGTTAAGCTTTAATCAGTTTTATTAGCGTGGACTCCTATGGTATCTTTCGGAATCGTTTTTGCTCTTCACATAGACTCCTTTAGGAAACATATATTGAGATTGATTGTTAAATTTTGCTTAAAGAATATTGTACGTGCATTGTACTGTTGCATTCTTTCAGAGCTAAAATGTGCACTACAGATCAGGAAATGGTTAGTGCAACGAAGGCAAACAGCAGATTTTAAATAATTGCAATCCATATATTGATCAGCCCTTTAAACATGGTATTTTTAGAAAGTTCCTCAACACATAGGTATTGGATAGATGCATTAGAAGAAGATGAGCTCTGCCGTGCCACTACCATGCATTAGAAAATCGAATATTCTGGTTCTTCGCACGAATTGCTGTGTAAAATACTTGATAAAGGATTCAGACACAACTCAACGACAAATCGTTTTTGAGCTTACTCAGCTGTATGCATTAGCTGCCGTTAAAATTTTTAACCCCTTATTGAGAAGGAAGTCGTGTTGCGATATAATAATTATAATAATAATAATAATTTATATTCTTAGACATCAACGGCATGTAATACATGATCAGTTTATCAAAATTTGAACAGCAAAAGAAAATAGTACAGTGCAAGTGACGGAAGTGAGCGGGATTTTCAAACATTTTTTCCGTTTAATCAGGAAAAATAAATTTACAGTAGGTTAGAAAAAAATTTGAATGTCTAATAGAAATAAAATTTCATTTTAATTATGTCAAGATTTACGAATGACAAGGATGCAGGAAACAAATGGAGAACAGAAATGGAAGGTAATTATGGAAAAAGTGGTGCGAATTTTAATGAAGTTGTCATAAAGAAATTGATAAATAAATCATATGTGCATAGATTTATGTTTTTACGGGAAGGATGGTTAAGAAGATTGAAAAAGGAACATAAATCCATCGAAATAAGAAAATGTAAGAAATTTTGGGGGATGAGAGTGGGTGTGGCTAATAGCAGGGAGTATGCAGTAGTCAATTGTCAATAGTTTATTACGGTATAAAAAACGGAGAGCTTGTGAAAACCGCAGGGTGGATTGTGCAGTGGGTCAAAAAGAAAAGAATAGTTAAATGTTCGAGTTTCCAAGGCCTTATAGCGGGCCACATTACCGTTAGCCTGCACCCTCAGTGGATTTTTGGGGAATTTGGACAATAGGGCGTCGAACCGGAACACGGCTACCCACCACACCCTCGGAACAATGTCAGCTGAGACTGCTGTTGCGCTTGAAACTTCGTTACTGGGATCTGGAAAAGCAATTTAAAAACTGGAGAAGTGTTAGAGGGGGGTGTGACGAACCGGAAACTGCGAATGGGCACAGAAGTGAACTTAACGTTTGTACCGTCCGTGACGTGAGTAACGCGTATTTCACCTCGTTTCTGAGTTCGAATATTCAAAAACACCACTTCGGATGTTATACGGAACTTTTGTAATTAGCACCAATTACCACAGCCATAATTCTACAAAACCAACTGTATAAAGAAACTACAGCAACAGGAGGACAAAATACTCCCAAATCAATTATATAGGAATCGCAAACAAGTTTAATGGACGCGACCCTGAGATATAAATAGAATGAAAGGAGTTACCAAAATTGCCGTCCAAAATGTCTGTCAGAGACAAGACACCCAAAAGTGGTGTCAAAATTCAAACCAAATTACAAGTGCCCAAAATGGCAAATAAATTCAACAACAATGACCGACAATGGCCGAAACGAACAATTCAAACAAATAATTGACCAAAGGCGTGTAAAGAAAAGATTTACAATAGCAAGTTTTTAATAACAAAAGAAATGTTTTCCATCAAATACAGCATAAATATAAAATACCGGAAAAGATAATCAACAAAATTTAGATTCTGGATATTGTTCCAAAATATAAGGTAAAGACGAAGAAAAATGAAGAATTTCATAAAGTTGCATCTTACACCTCCGGCCAAATTCTTCCTAGGACCTTAACGTATAAACCCAGAATAGCAAATGACTTTATTTAGTGGCGAGTCACACACGCCACGTCGCATTGCCATCATTGGACACATGTGGCTTTTTATAGGGAAATAGTTTGCCAGACTAAGACCCACCACGTCCTCCGGTTCTGCCACCGTTCCTTACAAGAAGCCTATGCGCGCATTCCCAGCCGAACGAGCCTTGTGGATTTCATCCTCAAATAGCGAAATCTTGCGCCATCTAAACAACTCTAATCTGCAAATTGAAATTAGTTTATATGGTGTCCGAAACACGAATGGCTTATCGGGTACACAACCGAACGTCTTGCGCCACTCATATGAATAGTCAGGCCGACCATCTGTCGCCCTCACTTCGGCTGATTCATTGTCATGTGAACCAGGCATATCATTCGTTTTGGCTGATTTGGTGTCAGGTGAACCAGGCTTAGTCTCCATCTGATCCGAATTAGTGTCGGGAAATTCAGTCACAAAATCCGACTGAGCTAATTCAGTGTCAGATAACTCAGCTTCCTGATCACAACCGACAACACAAAGGTCAATATCCTCAGACGTTTTATACGCAGGCCCCTGCAATATCCAACCCAGCAATGTCTTCGTTGCGAACGGACGGCCTTTTCCACCGAGCCGCTGTTCTAACGCCCAGTGTGCTTCAGGAACGTCGCAACCAATCAGCACTGTCACCGGCTGATCATGAACGTTAAATAATTCAACGCCCTTTAAATAATCATAACGTTCACGCAGAGCGCTAGTTGACGATTGGGACACATGCGGCAAGGTTTCTACGGTGTAAGCATTCGAAACCTGAATGACTTCTCCACCATCTACAGAAAGAATATTTAAGTTCAGACGGGAGCAGTTCATTACCCGTTGATGGCCCAAAGTTGTAAGCGACACCTGAGCAGGGCACTTCGGCATATTGTATTTTTTAACGAATTCACTAAGAATTAAGGTGGCATCTGAACCACCATCCAGGAGCGCTACTGCGTCAATAAGTCCGGACGACGTTTCGATCTTGACAGGCACGGATTCTAAACATACACTGGCACTTAATGCCGCGTGACTGCAATTGATGTTTGCCGGCGGATTTCTTACCAGTTGATCGTTATGCAGGAGCGTGTGGTGCCGACCGCTACAATTTTCTGCAGTGCATCGAGATCCACTCATACAATTGGCAGACCTATGGAACTGCCGAAGGCATAGAAAACAAGCCGATACCCGTTTGGCTAGATCCCAACGACTCTTTACGTCGAGATTCTTAAATTCGATGCATTGATGTAATTTGTGCGGTCCCTTGCAATTACAGCATTCCAAGCTGTTTATGGATCTGCCAACAAGGGTAGCATTGACATTCCTTCGATCGCAAACATTTGAAGCATGGGCTGCTGAATTCTGCGTCGTGTCAGGGCGACAAAGCTGAACAAATCGACTTCTACCAACTCTTGCCTTACGAGAAACAAACTCGGAAAATCATTCAAAGTTTACATCCGAACCGTCAGCCGTAATCGCGTCGGCAGCATCGGCCCACTGCTGCTGTAAGGCTACAGGTAAGCACCTTACAACACCTTCCAAAGTGTTGACCGAATTCAAGTCGGCCTCGCACTCCATTTGTGTCAGCATAATATGGCAATTTTCCATCTTTATTGCCAATTCAGATAAAACATCTACCTTCTCTGAAAGCGTTCTGGCTTCTCCGAACAATTCATCCAGTGTAGACCGAGCAATGACATGCGGTAAACCGAACAAATCTCGCAGTATGGTTTTTGCTCTCATATAACACTCAGTGGGTTGCAGCATGACGCAGGCATCAATAGTTTTACGAGCCTTATCACGGCAATAAAACATCAGATATAATAATCTTTGTGCCGGGTCCGTGAGCCGCGATTCAATGTAGCATTCAAATTGCGCCATAAATTTCCAATAGTCAATTTGATTACCATCAAAGTATGATAATTCAACTTTGGGTAGTCCGAGGCTGATATTCATTGAGGGCTGCAATTCGGTTGTTGTCGTCCCGCTCCGTTCTGGCCTGCTGCTCTTGCCAGCTATCAAATTGTTCTCCTCTAGATCTCTTTTTTCCCTTTCCAAGCGATCTATCGTGGATCTAGCTACGGATAATTCCCGCTCTAAATCCAACGCGCATCGAGAAGGTGTATCGTTAAACTCTCAACCCTCTGGTGTATCACACTCGGTCAATGCTACCTTAAAAGCAACTTTAGGCAATCTATACAAAAGGATTCAAAGGGATAAAAGGGAACAAAATAAAAAAGGGACGTCACCGATATTGTAAACTGAATCGATTCGCGAATCTTCAACTGCACTTCTCGCCAAGTTCGAGAAGAATCAAATTCCAAGTTCAGTACTGTATTTTCTCCAATTGAGACGGTACAAATCGATTCCCAAGTTGAGTACTTCTTAAACGATCCTAGTTGAGTATTTCCAAAAATTGTAATGCTTCGACGCACCAAGTTGAGTACTGTATTTTCTCCAATAAAGAAAATACGGTACAAATCAAATTTCAAGTTGAGTACTGTAACGTCCGTGACGTGAGTAACGCGTATTCCACCCGTTTCTTAGTTCGACATATTCAAAACCACAATTCGGATGTTATACGGTACTGTAATTCGCGACAATTACAACAGCAATAATTATACAAACCTCAACTGTAAAGAAACTTACAGCAAACAGGAGACAAAATACTCCAGAATCAATTATATCAAATGCAAACAAGTTTAATGACGACCTGAGATATAAATAGAATGAAAGGAGTTACCAAAATTGCCGTCCAAAATGTCTATCAAAGACAAGACACCCAAAAGTGGTGTCAAAATGCAAACCAATTACAAGTGCCCAAAATGGCAACCAAATTCAACAACAATGACCGACAATGGCCGAAACGAACAATTTAAACAAATAATTGACCAAATGCGTGTAAACAAAAGATTTGAAATAGCAAGTTTTTAATAACAGAAGAAAAGTTTTCCATCAAATACAGCATGAATATAAAATACCGGAAAATATAATCAACAAGATGCAGATTCTGGAAATTGTTTCAAAATATAAGGTGAAGACAAAGAAAAAGGAAGAATTTCATAAAGTTGCATCTTACACCGTTGCCACGAGCAGGTATTAGTGTCTTGGGAGTGGAAGATTTCATGGAGGTGGGAATCGAGGAGACTTTCGAAAGAACCGAAAAAAGTGGATTCAAAAAGCTTGCATGGGAGAGCAGTCCATGGATTGCAGACTCGCACCCAGAAAAACCTGCGGCGACATTCAAGTTGGCTTTGCTGATGTAGCAATTTAAGTCCATGTCCTCCGAGATTTGTGCTGATGGAATTGATGATCATGGAGTTGCATAGATAAGAATGGTCGCTCAGTATCCGGTATGTAAGTATCATCTATCCACGAAGAAGACGGTACGTAACCGAGTATTTGTTTAAACGACGTAATCTCTCATCGTGTAGCAAGTGGCGCATACCGCGGACGAGCTTTTTCGCACGCCGTTGGGAGTTTTCGAGGAGTGACATGTCCTTGCATAGCCACGACCGCCAAGCCTGCACTGCGTATTCCAAGTGTGGCCGGATGTAAGTGTTCAACAGAATCGGGAAGAGAAAATGGTCGAACTTGTTGAGGGCGCGGCGAAGTAGGCGGGTGTTGCGGTTGGCTGCAGCTGCTGCGCCTTCGCATTGTGTTGTGCAACCAAGGTCTTTCTGAATAATAAATCCAAGATCCTTTTCTTGTCGAACGCGTTGAAGTGTTGTTTGCCAAAACGGTAGGTAAAACAATCTGGGTGACGGATGGGGAGAACGCTGCACTTGGATGCGTTGAATGAAAGATAGTTTCGTGAGGACCAACAATGTAGGCGATCTAGGTCGTCTTGTAAGACACTGGAATCATCAGACGATTTAAGAGAGCGCCAAAGTTTGACATCATCAGCAAAGAGGAGGAACGGAGATTCAATGTCTTGTCCCATATCGTTGATGAAGATAATGAAAGTTATTTGACCAAGAACAGAACCTTGCGGCAAACCACACTAGATTGGAAAGGCAGCTGAGTAGCAGTCGCGCACACGAACACAGAAAAAGCGTTTGAATAGGAAGTGTTTTATTCACGATAAGAGGGATGATCCAACGCCGTAGAAAGCCAGTTTAAGAAAAAGGATGTCGTGATGCACACGGTCGAATGCCTTGGAGGAATCCAAAAATATATCATCGACACCACTGCCTTCGTCGACGGATTTCGTCCATTCATCTCGTGCGAGAAGCAAATTAGAGGCGCACGAACGTTTGGCCCAAAAGCCATGTTGCTGTTTGATTGAAATTCGATTTGTTTCGAAATGCGAGACAATGCGGTCAGAGACAATGCTCTCCATGACTTTAGAAATCACTGATAACAGCTGTGCTCCAATACTCTTGAAGAATTTTCGACGAATCGAACCAAAATTTGTTCAACAGCCGGATTTACGTTATCTGCAGGAGAATGAATCGCATACGGAACAATTCTCGGGCGGATAGATTTCGAGCCAATTACAGTGATGGTTCGTTATTCGAAGACAGTGGGATATAATAAAAGATTATCTCTCCACCAGCACGGTGAGAGGTCATCAAAGTTAAATAGTACATCATTTAAGAAATAAGAATGTATATTTAAAAAACATAATGTTCTTTTAGTTTTTTTTAACGTTTTCTCATTTTTGGTAGATTTTTAATATTTTGCACGTTAAGATAAAAAATGAGACATTTCTAGGCCTCATGAGAAATAAAAGACAGTTATATACATAATGGTATATAGAAAATGTTATCGAAGCAATGTTGAGATTAATTAGTGTAAAAGCATTTCTAGAGTGGTAACCTGACACTTGAATGGCTAGTTATCCAGGGAATAATATCTGACTTCATGATATACTAATATATGCAGATATATAAGCAGGTAACGGTTAAGGATATGGTCATATGGTAAAAATGATTATGAAACGCACGGTTACGATGAAGATGTGTAGCAAAATATCTAGGGTCCAGTAACCTGACACTTGAATGACGAGTTATCCAGAGAATACCATAGGACATGATGATATACAAATATGTGGAGAAAGATGTGGAATTAAAAACCTGGGATCCCATGAAAGTATAGAACATCTAGAGAAGAGTTCATCGTAATGATTTGGGATAGTGATTGAACGGTGAGTGTTTCTATAAGCGTTTTGAATTTTTCGGTAGAAGTGCACACGCGGAAATGAAGAGGAAAAGAATTCCAAAGTTTTGCATATCTTATTTAGAAGAAGTTTGGTTTAACTTTAGTGTGAGACATAGGGATATTCAACAGCCTTGT
>JACCGJ010022091.1:0-31033 GCA_013407085.1 Atriophallophorus winterbourni
GTATGTGCGGGGAATGTGAGCAGCTTATTACATTGGTCATCCATTAGCGCCTCGAGTGCTTGACTGAGAATCACTTTGTATTATTATACACCGTGTAATATAATTGCACAGCTAGTTAATCTAAAATGATATTTTAATTTTCACCACTTTATTACTATTGTTGTTAAGCTCACTGCTTTTAAACCACTAAGAACCTTAATTGCCTCGAAGTACCATAAAATCAGTCAGAGAAGGAAAGATTAGTCCATGTGAGGCTTAAACAGTAGAAAATTTTTATTCGAAGGTTACTTTCAATCCGCAGTTATAATAATTGGTGCGGCCAAGTGCTGGATGGCTAATACACAAACGAGATTTCCGTCAAATGATAAACTCAATTAAAATGATCAGTTTCATGAGTGCTGACTTTCCCTGCACCAACATGCAAGAACCGGTTTCTGGCTGCTGGCTGCCAGCAGGAGGAGATAGTTCGTTTGACCCAGAAACAGTGGCGATTGGTGTAAATTATCGTATTCCAAAAGATCAACTCTATAGTGAGTTGCGATCAGAAAGTTGACTAGTGGGCAGACCGCACTTGCGGTACAAAGACGTTTGCAAAAGAGATATGAAAGCTCTTGGCATTGACCCGGCGTGTTGGGAAGAACTTGCTCTAGTAGCTCGGGAGGAGTGGATACTGCCGATCGTAGATCACGCCGACTGGGTGCAATTCTATTGATTAACTGACTATCGACCATCGCTTTGTGCGCCACAGAAGAGATTGTTCCTCCTGACTCCGACTATTTAGTCTCATGGAACGCTGTGGGTTATGAAATCGATGTACATCCATGGTTGACATCGACCGAAGGAGGCCAACAATTTGAGATCACCCCAACGACAGTATCACTTTCAAACTATGTTCGTAACTGAACAAATGTCCTATAATGCGAGACATAATTGGGTGATTGTATATGAAGAGAATATATGCAGTCGTTTCTGTATCAAATAAATCGAAAGAATCTCGTTGTTTATTCTTAATATTATTGATTATTATTTACTATAATTATTTTTCATGAATATTATTATCAATGTTTTTAAACTTTTTGTTTCAACAGCGATAGTTTTCTTTCTTTTTTATAACAAATCTTTGATGAATTATTAGATATTTCTACATATAGTTTCGACATTAGAAATTGTAATCACCTTTTTACTCTTTCCCAAAAGATTCCCCAATAGACCGTGGGCGAAGGTTTTCGCTTCGTTCGAAACGCAGTTTGGATGAGTCAAGCGAAATATTCGATGAAGGATTCCTGTCCTCTGAGCACAAGGTTTGTAAAGTGTCCATTATTTTGAGAAATCAAAACTTAGCAGTCATGTTTCACGCTGGTTAAACCAAAATGTGATAAAAGATGTAATTGGAAACGAATCGTGAACAATAAAAGTTGTTGTGTGATAAGCCGGGAACATAGCCAACATGATCAAACACATGATGTATGGAAAAACATGTAAACAAGGTTACTCCGAACAAACGTGAATTCTGGGCTCGTGTGATTGGACAGATTAGATGAACCAATCAAATTACACAATGGCTTCATAGATCCAGCTTTGTTTATCATTTCTAAGCTGTTAAATTAGATGTGGATCCCGATAGTTAATGAGTACAAACTGCGTCAAAGCGGATGGATGTAGGTGATGGACATTAATGTAAATACTGACAATTCGCATGGGCTCATGCGATTGCATAGTTTGGTCGTGTCAGTCTTAGACAAGTCGTCAACAGGTTGAAACAATGTTCATTATTTTTCAACTATTTCAAGGCATGATAATCATGATAGCACTGTCGATAGCTGGTGAGTTCAAACAGCAAAAAACTATTTGTGTGGGCGTGTTATGTAAATCCATGCAAATGCTGAAATTTTGTCCAAGCCCATCTACATGCGAGATCAAGTTGGTCGTACCCACCTTATACAACAATGGCATACAAGCGCTCGTTGTTTACCATTCCTCCACCGTTCAAGCGCATGCGGATCCTGATCTGACTGTCCCTACCTGATGAGTGCAAAGAGTAGTATATCGGCCATGTGTTGTGTGTTTGATGAAAATGCACGCAAATTAGCTTTTTTGTACATGATCATGGTTTAAACCTTATTCTTGTATGGTATGATGGCATGGAAGCACAAGCCTGATCCAGGCAAAGTGCCGCACAGTCAGAGACTGCACGTGGGCTCAGATACTGTCAGGTTGTCCAGGCCTATACAGATGTGACAACAGAAATAAAAATAGAAATGGTAGTGAGACTCCAGCGTCTTTCAGCATTCAGCTCATTACCGGTTGCCATCAATTTAGCACGATTTTAGCCGCACAGTACAGAAATACTGCAGATTGCACCTTTGTGCCTATCTACATAGTTGGTCTTACCAGCCTTATCCAACAGTGGCATACAAGGGCTACTTGTTTACCATTCTTCCACTGTTTCAAGCGCATGCGGATACTGGCCCTACTGTCCCTACATGATGATTGCAAATAGCAGGAGACCGGTCGTGGTGTGTGTGTGATGGAAATGCATGCAAATGAATATTTTGGTTCATGGTTATGAGTTTAACCCTATTATACATGTGTTTGAACACATGAGATGGAACAGGTTGTTCGTACCAGTCTTATCCAACAGTGGCATACAAGCGCAATTTGTTACCATTCTTCCACTGTTTCATGCGCATGCGGATCCTGATCCTACTGTCCCTACCTGATGGGAGCAAACATCGCCCGTTTGTGTCGGTGCGATAGAAATGTATGCAAATATGCATAGGATGTTTGTTATGTGATTTAACAAAATAGATGATTCAGGACTAGGTCCCAAACCATTAATTTCGTAAAACGTTTCCACACTAATTTATCGTGTAACCCATGTCTATTCTTACCCAAGGAAGATGTCTAGATTACTGCTTCAACCTGGCACTTTGTCCAATGTGTAATATTGTTGAGCGAATTCCGCTACTGAACTCAGATATAAAACCTGACCTGAAACTATGTTGCAAATGGATAAGAAAGAGTAGATTGTTTATAATTTTAATCAATTTGAGTCAATTTTATCCAACCATAAGTGCTGGGTCATTTCGAATTTAGCTTTTGAAATTTGCATTTTTATCGATCCGGTAATTTTGTAATTATCACACATTTTGAAACCTGGTTTAGGTAAATTTAAATTATATCACAATTATCAAAAGCAAACATTAATAATCAAAATCGCCTAATAGGATCCATTGTTTAGTTTTTAACTCAATTCTACCAGGAACTCTGAAGTTAAACGTCTTTGGAAAATCATATTTTCAGCAGTGTTAGAGTCCATCGCTAATACCCGTCCAAAAGTCAAAATCATTGATTGGACTTAATTTATCGATTTTTTGAGTGCCACTAATTGCTGTTTGAATTTGAACAGAGATTTTTACCTAAATAAAGCATTCTGGTAAATAGTTTGTTGCTAGATGTGTATGTGTGATGAAAAACGATAAAAGTCGAATTCTATTGTTATTCATGGTTACGCAATCAATGATTTCAGAGGTTTCTTGTTATTAAATCTAATTTTTATGCATACATTGATGTGATTTACGTGGTAAGATGTGACTTGCTGATAATTGATCTGTAGATCTGTATCGAATTGATCTTAAAATGTGTTACCTAAAAAGCACGGAATGAAAATTTCTGCACTTAGGGTGAGCAACCTCTGCCTATAACACAAATAACTCAATCCAAGTAGAAGAAATCAATACTGATCAATAAATGAAAAGCATCGATGAGTTATTGGCCGTTGATTATACATCTTCAGTGAATGTCAGATACAAATGGCTCCATATGTATCTAGCATACAAATTGTGAATTTCAACATACCCGACCATTATCCGATTTGAGTTGTGTTCACTGCAATCTAGCTCACGTGACGTATTGATTTTTAATGTTCAGGAAATCGAATACATGAGTGAAGTAAAGTAAACATGAACGCTGGCGTATTTCGTATAATGTGATTTGAATATCAAAACAACCATTCAGAAAATGAACACGACCTCCAGGGTCAGACCACGTTTTTCATCTCAGTCTCGTTTGGTTGACGTGGATTTGAAGATTAGCACACAATACCGTAGTGTCTGCTTTAGTCGAAATGAAATATGTAAGCCGTTTTTAATTCTCAACATCGTCTTTGACTTGGAATCGATACAAGTAAGACGAGCTCTCTTGGACATTATTTGTTAACGAGACAGTGATTGACTGGTGCCTCAGTGATCTCAAATAATCCAAAAATATTTTCGAGGATATCACCCAAATTGAAACGGTTGGTTTCCATTTACACTACTGAAAATTGCATGGAGCATAAATTTCTTCAGGTACACTGGACTGCTCACTTTGAAGGCACTGCGAAGCGTCGTCTTCAAGCCGAGGAAGAGCGGATACGGCTCATGGTTGGTCATCGTAAATCACGCCGTCCGCGTGTAAATGACGCCAATCGACCGAGCACCGCTTATCGCTTAGTCTATGTCTACGCAATTTACTTTTGACGCCGATCCAGTCAATTTCAGCATTCCAGATGTGAAAGGCATAATTTCTTAAATGCACAATATATTTTGGCTGAAATTTAAAATCAGGTTTGTAAATTTCATGGTTCATACGAAAGCTGTCCAGATAGCTAAATCGTACAGTTTCGAGGAAACAATACTTCACATTCACCAATTTAGCAGACCTGTCCTACGATCCTGTTAACGGTTACCATGCGGAGTTTCCCGCCTCGATGGTGTTTACATTGTTCAAGATCGTTATAGCCGGAGTAGTGTTTGGGGTAGGCTCCCATTTTCAAACTGCTCTCAGGTTACTTCTACAATCAAGTTCAGATGCGACCCGCATTGGGGGTCCTGTAACCCCAGACTGACTTATAAAGGGAGAGAGGCGAATCGGTCTGGCAGACGTTTGCAAACCAGTTGGAGCTCGTAAGTGCATGAAGGAGGTCCACCTAGGGGAAGAAATCCCTTATCTCAAACCTCTGCCGTCTTGTGTCCATATCCAACATGAAAAGGTTTTAAGAATACCTAGCGGAACAATACTGAGCTGGAGTCCCATTATACAGTTCAAATTCGTACTTAACTCCTGAGACGTCATTTGTCCAAATGTACCATGTTTTCGGTTTCTATGGTACCGTGGAGAGGGAGCGCTTGCTGCATGATCAACAGCAAGTTCTTTGTGTCGAAATGTCCTGGCTTGCACTTCAACGTTGGATTTAGATGCGATCCCAGTCTCATTTAACTTATCTGACTGTGTTTAACTGAAACAAATTTCTAGTGAAATACAGTCCTGACTGAATTAGGCAGTGTAGGCACATACATTCTCTGAGGTTTAACGCATTTTTACCGATCCAACCAATCAATATTCTTGTCTTTGTTCCCACCATGACAAAACTAGATGCTTGTAGTCACTGAGAGCAACGATCACTTTCAGGTGAACGCCCTCCAAGGATTTCATTTCGCAGCTTTCAATGTTTCTTCATCAACTGCAACATCTTCACGATTCCCCGCGGTTTGGCTCAAGGAGGATCAATGTGTAGACTGCGTGGATGCAGACAACCCGGACCTCTGGGTTGTTCGCACGAATCCGACCACCTCCATTGCAACAGAACACGTTCCACCGTCCACCAGCGAAACAACAACAGATTCACCGAGCTGGATGAATGGCCAAGTGGTAGGTCGAGTGAGGGCGGTGTGTTTATCGCGACATTTGCGCACTGCCTCCAGAGGAAAGCGTGACCCGAGGGAACTGTTCCGAGAGGAGGTGATCAGCATCGCGAACAAAGATCAGGAGTCGAAAATTAAGCGGAAGTGAGTTCGGTGAAAACCATAACTGCATGCGTTTCATGTTAAGTGCAATTATAGTTCAAGCATATGGTTCATGATTGAAGATTTATGGTTTGAAAAGCAATGTGCTTTAAAAAAAGAGCCACAGGGTGAAATGTTGATGCGAAAATGAACACTTATAGGTATTTAAAATAAGTTCTTGTTTAGGGCTTGCAGTCGAGTTATGTGTTGTTAGTATATGGGGACAAAATCAGACTTATTTAGCATATTCGCGTCGAAACTCAATGAAACTTGAGTGAAACCAACGAAGTATGCCAAATGTTCAAGGAACGGATTTCAAATAATACAGGCACGCACTGAATACAAAATATTTGCAGCAGTTTTGTTGGTATTTTCGAATATCTTGCATACAACTGTAACCTCGTAACCTGTTGGTAAAATAGAATCGACTCGCATTCTTATTTGTGTAAGAGCTCTCAGGCTCAGTTGTTTGATGCGTTTAACATATGACATTGTTCGAAAACCGCTTAGACGCTCGATGAAATATTCGCTACCAAAGCAGAATTTCTTTTTGGAGTCATGGTGTCCAGACTTTGGCAGATCAGAACAGAAACGTGGGTGTACACATATTCCTAATCAGTGGATAAGATCCGTAGGAAAATGTCCAAAGATCCATAGTAACGTGCACAGTAGACTGAAGTTAATTTTTTAACATTTTCATATTGTACACTATTTTTCAGAACTGCAACAAATCTAGACACCCAGGGACTTTTCTTCAGTTGCGTATAATTCAGTCGTTGATGTTCAAGCTTGTGGAATACGGAAAGACAAAATGATCGTCAATGCGTATAACTGCGAACTTTTTAAGATATATGAATGATGATGGGGAAAAGTGTTTAGAAAGGATCCCACGCTATTTGTACTAAAAATCGATAGAATAAATACGGAAAAATAACTTTCCGCTCAGTTAATAAGTACATTTTAATTCTATTAGATTCAATTGAATACTTCAAATACATATAGCTCTGTAGAAAACCACAGAATAACATGGGAACTACGAATAATATAACAAGCGAAAACGGGATTTGGTTGCTTAGTGAGCAGTTCAAGAATCAGGTAATAATCCAAAGGGCAGAAATTGTTTTCGACTGGTGGGATGACAAATGTAGATGTATAATTTTCTTCGATGTACGGGCTAAGGGCCAGAAAGGCATCAAGACTTATTTTGAATATGTGCAGATTTGGTGAGTTTACAACATAATCGGGTAAATTGTTCCAAGTAAAACAAACTCGCACGGCAAAAATGTTTTCTACAGTTGCGTCGTGAGTGAGAAACAGTAAGAGTACATGTGTAAGCTCTTGTCTCATGCAACACCCGTATATTAAATAAGCATTGCAAAAGGTGATTTAGAGTAGGCAAAATATTGCAATTATAAATCAAATCCCAACAGAGACGACATCCTTGATAATCGAATATGTTTAGGGTTGTGATTCGTACATTGTATACTTTTCGGCTGAGTCCGGCGGCAAGCTTGATAGCTCGATGGTATATTATTTGTAAAGTTGCAATATCTATTTTAAACAATGGTGACCATGCTTGAACTGCATATTTTATCGTACGTCTCGCTTATGTATATATTTTTTGAGAACCCTCAAAAAATTCTATTTTTGAGAAATGTCCTTGCTTGGTGCATAAAATCAAAATACCATTCAAATAGTGTGGTGGATAATAATTATTCCAGCTAGGTTTGCTCGTTTTTGTATGGACATCTCACATGCCATCCAGAAGGTTCTCGTTGTGATTAAGAGTTTCGTTAATAAAACACATTCCAGCAGTGTTTCATATTCGGTGTTGAGATCGCTACATTTCAGAGATAATAAGAACATGGAGTTATTCATTCCTGTATAGCTTGATATAAGGTTGGGCACAAAATTACTTCCTTCGTCTCTCTAAAAACGCTAACAAATTTTCCTTGAGGAGGAAGCTTTCTCTCGACATGTTCAAAGAGGTTGGAAATGTGCTGAACGTTACACCGGTAGCAAGTATCGAATGCCTTGCTGTCCTAAAACCATGGAACGTAAAAGTTATAAAAGATGATGATGTTGGCACATACTGACTGTACAAAAGATTGAGAACAATCAGAATGTGATGTGGTGCCCGGCCGTTGAGTGGAATTTCGTGAACCAGTAGAGCCATACCAGCATGAGAGCGTTCTTGAGGTTTTCATTGCTATGCATCATAACTAGCTTTCCTCATCTCTACACTTGACGGCATACAAAGTTAAGCAAACACTCTACGAAAATGCTTAGTGCACGTAATACGTTCTCTGGATATATCTTGAATCGCAACTAACCATTGCGATACCTGATCGCGAAGCCACAACCCCGGAAGACGAGAAAATTTAAACTTTAAGATGTTTCTATTAAAGGACTTTGGCCGCGCCTGGCATGCGACGGTTTTTCCGACACGTGATTACCGCCAATCAGGAACCTCAGAAGGAATCCGTTTTAGAAGCCGGTGGTCCGGGATCCGTAAAACGAGACCCAACCAGCGAAACCTATATACGTTGAACTTTATCTCCATGTCTGCAATGCTGCCATAGAGCATCTTTGCGCATGAAAGGTAACGGCTAACTTTCAAAATGCTACGGTGCAGCGGTTGACAAAACTAATTTATACGACTTATAAGCTCTTTACGTACGGTCAGAGATTTTTCCCTAATATTAACACAGCTTGTTGCGTTCAAACACTCGCAATCATCTAGACAGCCAGCACACAACAATAAGTCAAAAAGACTGGTGGGTGTTTTGAGCAAGAAATAGCCAGAGCAAACAGAATTATTCAGACATTTTCAAACGTGCAGCTTGGCCACAATGTATTAAAAAAAGACCCGTATATATTATGCAGAAAGAATTCACAGAAAACGTACATTTTATTAGAAACTCAGAAGAAGCTGAGATCAAAATGGGGATCTTGATTTTTATCAATTTTCAACCCATTTATCTAAAACTAACTTGCTCTATATTTTGAGAAAATTTCAGTTTTTCAGTTCCCAGAGTACTAAACAATACTGGCGATTGTTTATCATTTAATCAACCTAAAAACTGGGTGTCATTTTGATATAAATGGTCGTGTTTTTAGCTGTACGTTACTTATACGACCATGAGACCGATCACATTTGCAGTACATAGACGTTTACAAAAGAAACATCAAGATTAAACAGCTACTAAATTCAATATCACTGAAATATTTCATTTTTCAAAAACGTAAGCAAATTAATGAACATCTGAAAGCAACCGATTAATTCCCATTCAATGCATGAATTTAACAACAGGATTTTACCTAAAAGCTAAACTGATCCTTTGAAAATAAACAAAACTGAAATATCGGCTTCACCAAAAACCCAATCTACATCACTTTACATAAACTAATATTAAATGCGATAGCGTAAGCCGAAACGAATTTTTTTGGAAATTTTTTACGTGGTCCGAGATTGAAATGACCACCTGGTTACCACGTGTATCAGGTTACTGTGTCATTTTCGGTTCACGTTTTTTCACGTTTGCACTTAATGTCTTGCGGTTGAATAATGTTTGGTTATGTGCGAGACGATTCGTCAATTCGTCATTATCGATTGCGTGTTTCCGTTGAAATACTACTCATGCAAATTAAGTAGCTTATCATTTGTGCAAGATTTTGGACCGATTTCCCAGCCCCCCAAATGACTGCTATCAAACATTTTAAGTATCATTTAAATTTCCTAATTAATAAATTAACTGCATTTTTGAAAATGATAATAATTTATTCTGGACTTTGCGCGACATCCACAGCGACATCCACACGAGCGGAATATTTTGGCCCACATCTTTTGTTCCCACGTAACACTTCTCTGAATTTTATGGGTTTTATTTTGCAAACAAAGCTTTAATTCGGCGTCTAAATTTGTGGAGGTAATCAAATAGAAATAATCCGGCTCACGTTCTCTGAGCATACTATCCACGATCGGGACTGTACGAAACTTTAAATCAATGTGGCATGCAGGACAAAGATGGTAAACCTCAAGCTGATCGGCACTTGTAAACAATGACTCCCCAGATTTTAAAAGATCTCTTTGTTTTGATTCACGTCTTAGATCTATGCTCCAAAGTTCAACTGTTTTAATCGCGTTTGACGGTAGTGTTAAAATGGATTTGGAACATGAGCAAACATAAAAGCGCAAGGTGATTCAGTATCAAGAATTAAAGCACTTGAAATTAGCAAAGTTATTGGACTGTTTTGTAGCGTTGTGTGAGCAATACAGCAACTGGATTTACAGCTTTCAAATTTCAAATTTCAAATTTATTCACGTGAGCTCGCTGACAGTGCGAAGCAATGCTTTCCTTTTCAAATGAAAATACGGATAGCTAACACAGGAAATGCAATTGTAAAGAAGCATTCGTTGCATCTTGAACCATCTTGAATTGCAAAGTTACGATTTGAAACGAATTTCCGTAGCTTCGTGCATTTCAGTATCATACACCTCACGACTGTTTTCATGTGCAGTCCAGCATTACAATCAGGATCCACATGTAATAAAACAGTCTTGGAATGGGTGAACACAATTTCGATGTTGGATATATCGTCGGATTACATTGACACTCCCAAAATATGCACTCACATGTACCCAAACGTGTGGATGGCTTTAAAGCAATGGTTATTAAACAAAAATCTATATTTGAATGCATTTTATTACGCACACGGCTGATGAAAACAGCACGAAACCAGTCGTGGAGTGAGTGTGATTTAAATGCGTAAAAATACAACTTTTTGTATAAACCGAATAATTTCTAATCCATCCCATTATGTGTGAGGACACGTGATTGAACAGGTTTTTCGTAACAACCTTATCTTACAGTGGCATAGAAGCGCAACTTAATTTCCATTGTTCCACTGTTTCGAGTGCATGCGGATCGTTGTCCTACTGTCACTACCTGATGCGCGCAAACAGCACAAAACCGTTCGTGGGGTGTGTGTGATCAAATTGCCTGCAAATATTGATCCAAACACCAAGTTCTCGCCACATTGACAAGATCGTTAACCTAGGTTCTGCCATAAAAATCTATTTTTTCAAGAGTTGGAAGCAGGAAAGCAACCTTTGAGAATGAAGAATCTGCAGTACGAATAATTGTTCTATTTTTTCACTCAACTTTGGCTTCGATGTTGTGCATGTATTCTTCATCTTGAACCAATAGACTGCTGTCAATTTGGTGGTACGGAACAGCGAGTGCTATTTCTGGCGTCCGTCGAACTCAACTCGGAAAAGATTATTGCGTATCGTTATGAGCGCTTTGGGAGAAATGCTTATGCTTAAATATGTATGCCTATTCTTTGGCAATCGACCCCGCTCGCTTTTAATGTGCGTCAGTCGTCAATATCTACTAAACAACAACTAGAACACACCGGATTTATGCATTCATTGTCTTCTGGAACCTTTAAATTCCGGATACAAGGATTCAAAGAAATTCAATGTTTTAATGGTCAAAAGCACATTCGTTACAGCAACCATATATTAAAATATGTATTGAGGTTGGAGGTTGGATTTCATCAACATATACTTGTCAAGTTTAGCCTTGGACATGTTCAGGCTTGATGCACAAATGATATGTGGGGGCAGAGAGTTCAATATAACAATAAAAACATTCAACAATTTGATCTAGAGTGTGGGATGGTTAACTTGTAGCCATGAGATCTACTACAACGCGCTTCTTGTCGATGAAACAGGTGTTCAAGTGGGTTGATCCACTGTATGCACAATCTTGAAAAGCAGGATCAAGTCACCACTGAAACGACGGTACGAAAAGTCAAACAGATTCAGAGTTGCAATGCTCTCCTCGTATGGCCTGTTATGTAGTCCGGTTATCAGTTTTGTAGCGCGGTGGTATACCCGTTGCAGCAAGGTCATGTCGTTTTGCAACGATGGGGACCATGCTTGAACAGCGTACTCCATTGTTGGCCAGATATAGGTGGTAATTATCCGGGGTAGTATCTGCTTTGCGAACCTACCGAAGATCATTCTGAGAATTGCATAGATTTGGCATGTGTTTTGCATCCCATGTTTAAACTACATGCAGAACTATAAAACTTTTTCATTATTAAGGTCATACCGCACTGTGTTGATCTATGCTATTAAAACCAGAGAAACCAATCTTTCCGTTTTATTCGCCCCAATATTTTAATTCTCCTCTAAATTTGAATCAATTTTTAACAGCTTGTTCCCCTATCACGTTGTACTTCATTGATTGAATCTATAAAACGTCTAATGGCAACTCATATGACCAGAGAAATCCTTTGCAAATTTTTCAAATTATCCATTTTTATGATCCCAAATGCCACTCCAACCTTGACGTTTCCTACTGATTTGTTGATTGACAAGTGCACCGTTAGTGGGAAGAAAGATTTTTTGCGTCAGACTGCCTTAAAATGCATTAACTTAAAGAAACATTCTTGAATTTATTTATCAAAGTAAAATCAAGGTCTGATTATACAAGACCACTAAAATGTATACCGGGTTGTGTCATTGTAGCGGGTGGGGAAAGATGCTGGAAATGAGTACTTCCCGTCATTTCAGGTCAACGAGTGACACATGGTGAAACATCTGATCACTTATCACAACATTTTCGTGTCATCGGCCCAACAATAACAAAGCCACCATCGCGTTTCACAGCCCGATTCATCCCTGTGATCAAACTGTCCACAGCTAATCGCGTTCACCCACAACACTCTAGGGAAAATCCCATTGGGCAAACGCGTTTATTATGCACGAGACAAATAACAAAACACACGCCAATCTTATACAGGCAAATCAAGTAAGCTCAACACAGATCCTGAAACGTTCCTGTCCGGATTGTCACTGCAATCTGATTTATCAACCGGTACGCTTCAAGCCTTCGCCATGCAAGGCTCGTTTAACCGACATTGACGAATCGCGTTTAAATGCGTGGCTCCTATCGCCCATCTTATCATACTTCCGAAGATGTTTTCGCTCGAACTGTTCTATGCAATCCTTCAAAACACGAATAAACACAGGTTTGCAATTGGTGTCATTGGTCTTTGTAGCGCTTGCTGCTCTTGTGTTGTGTTGCAGGTTTGAGTTCTGTATATCATTCGAACGCCCGTGATTAGAACTCATCGCTATTGCACTTCACACCTCCATATCATGGGTCATTATTAAGCATCGAGTGATTTTAAAATACGCCACGGGTGTGAGATAATACTGTGTGAGTAAGTGAACTGATCACACAGTTGTACACTGGGGATAGAAAACGCGTCATTGTTTATGACAGTTCAGCCTGCTACGCTGTCGATACAGTTTACATGGGCGACTGCGCGATTATATTTCCTGTGAGAGAGATGTAATAATTTTTGCATTGATTGGCTGTTTGCGTGAGTACTCTTGTAACCCTCATTGTCGTCTGTATTGGGCTGAATGTAGAATAAGAATTCTGAGGTGCGTTTTATATGGATGATTAGAAAGTCCAAAAAAGTGCTTCGTCACACTGCGCTGTGGAGTTAGCAATTGAATTTTACTCGATATGCGGGCGAATCTAGATTGGAATCAATCTGTGGAGTCCCAAGTTGCTTTCAGCTTTGTTCGTAGCGAGTTGATCTGATTATCTTACTTAAGTCGGAATGAATTTATAACTGAAATGTTACCCGGTTTTATACATGGAAAGATACATTAGATAATCTCGATGCAAGGGTTCAAGCTTAGAACTGTTAACGTAATGGTCGATAGGTCCTTTCAAGATTTTCTACCTTTAAAAAAGTGTGACAATTTGAACGTATGGAAGCATTCTAATATTCACGAACAGTTAACTTACCCTGCAGTTTACAATTTTAAGAAGTGGTCTCATCCTTTAAAGATTCTGAATGTTGGAATCCAGGAGGCCTAACACAACATGACTCCCGTTGCTCGCAAGTGCAAAAACCAGGGTTTCTAGCCCACGTTTTTAGAGTAGAAATTTCTTCTACTCCTTCTTCAAAACCACTATTTCAAGTGGATTGCTTCGTCTCTGAACTCGAGATTTTCGTGACAATTTTTCTTCTTCCTCGCAACATTTCATCGATTTTCCGCCTCTCAGAGCGCAGTTCAACGGTAATTATCATTCTCACATTCGAACGTTTTATCATTCAGTTTCCGTAATTAAATTGTTGAATTGTTACCTGCTCTGTCGAAGTTGACAATTTTTTTCATTTATGAGGACTGTAGACGTAATTATTCAAACTTGTGTTCATTCGTATCCACATGTGTTTTGATAGGATTTTGCAGGCTGCACGTGCGTTGTTTCCCAAGTAATACTTAGCCAACACTTTGTGAAAGATTACAACAAATGTTACCATACAAATCTATTCGCTGACTGCAAGTCACATGATCAATCTCGTGAACGAAACTCACATTGTTTGTCCAAGGTCGTTGACCTATTGATAGCCTTTCTGTAGTACACAGTTCCGAACATAACCAAGGCTCACTAAACACTATCTTACTGCTTCCACCTGATGACGGCAAACAGCCAAAAAATCGGTAGTGGAGTGTAAGGAATGGGGACGTGAGCAACACGTCACTTTGGTCATCCATAAGCGCCTAAAGTGCTTGACCACTAATCACTGTGATTCTGTGTTTGAACATCGTGGTTCGTTCTACGAACCCTATGCAAAAGTGGCATTCAAGTATACATTTGTTTACCATTTATCCACTGTTTCAAGGCTCACTGAACCTAGTCTTACTGTCAGCACCTGATGACGGCAAACAGACAGAGAACGGTAGTGGTGTGTAAGGGATGGGAATGTGATCAACAAATCACTTTGATCATCCTTAAGCGCCTTGAGGGCTTGACGAAGATTCAATTTGTGATTATGTGTTTGAACATCGTGGTTCGTTGCACGAACCCTATGTAACAGTTGCATTTGAGTATACCTTTCTTTACCATTTATCCACTGTTTCAAGGCTCACTGAACCTAATCTTACTGTCTGCACCTGATGAACGCAAACATCCAGAAACCGGTAGCGGAGTGTAATTTTGGGGGATGTGAGCAACACATCACTTTAACCAACGATGATTTCAACGTGATATTCTTCGCAAAACATTCTTCTGCTGTATAAAAACAACAATATCCTGATCGCGTCATCCCTGCGCTGCAAATTATTAGTAGTTTTTACGAACACAAACCTATAAAATTTCTAGTCCCGACACCGGAGTGTGTAAATTGGAAGCCGTGAAATATTTATTACGTTTATTCCCACCAGAAACCTAGTTTACTACGTGTGAGAATAGTTTTAGCAATGAGGAAGTACGTGACATTTTTAGAGCTGTATTTTTCTTGTTGTGGTTCATTTTAAAAAGAAAGGCGAACTGTCATATTCTTGATCACGTCAACTGTCACAATACGTATTGCAGAAAAAATGAGGTATTTCGGATTCCATGTAATTTAAACTACACTTAGTCTGGGCTACTTCCCGCATCTAGCGAAAGCAAATATTGTGACCGTACAAGTCTATCAGTGAATTTTTTCATGTCTCATGTATGGAAAATAAATCTACATTTACAGAATTCCAAAATCAATTATTATGTTGTTGGATAAGTTCCCTGACCTGACCTTGTTAATCCAGATGTTTTGGTTGAACTGAAACATTGACTCGATGCAATTGGGTTTTAAAGAGATCTTTCTCTACTGTCATGTTCTTTCCTAGCTTTCTCCGTGGATTAGACTTTCTAAATCACAACAACGTTATTCCCTATTCGAGAACGAATGAATTTGGAAATTTTTTTATCCCTTACTTGGCCCGATACATGGTACAGCAATCAAAAGCTGTTACCGAGTTGAAAGAATGCTTGACAATTTTCCAATGATGCCACGATGTCCCAGTTATTTTTCGAGTTAATTTTTCAAATTCCCCTAACATTTGTCTAGCCCATGGTAACCTGAAACTTTTTTAGCCCAAGTATTACTTCATTGTGTGGCACTTCATATATTTTATTTTATTTACATTATATAAAGAACCTAATTTATTGATGCTATGAAGTTGGAGAAACGCTAACCGATTTTTAATTTACGCTGAGATGTCCTGTTTTTTTAAAATTCTTTTTCATTCCCGTCACATTTTTCTAACCCGTGGTAACCTGACACTTCATTGGCCTATGTATTATTTCATTGTGCGCACACTATACATATTTTGTTATTGGTGTTATGTGGAGAAATTATTCTATTGCTGAAAATTCGTGAACACGAATAAAGTCATTCTTCTTCTTCATACGCAAGACATTATCTTCATCGAGTGTAGGTCTTTCTGGATCCAAGGTTTATGTTTCTTTTCAGGACTCACTAACACTTTCCTCTGAGATATATTAACATAGCGACACCGTTGCCTGTGATCGTGGGTTCCTTGGTGTCGCGCGAGAATTTGAGCATCAATGGGAAGCCGCAAATCCTTCTGGTGAACAAATAACAAATACAATATAGGCTGAAACGATCACTTTAATCTTGTAAAATATAGTACGGGCTTCTTATAATGTATAACACTTCGCCAAACATTTAAAAACATTCTATCAGACCAATATTTCATGACACGGGCGGAAACTTATGAAACAAACCAAAATTTGAGAGATAAAAATTAGTGTATGGTCGAATGCTTCTCGTGGTTGTTTTAGTGTACAGACGTGTGTTTCGAAGATCCTCGCTGATGTCTATCCAATATTCCAATGGTTATGCTGTCTTATTCGAATACATCAAACTTCAGCTGACTATGTTGATGTCAAGATTTCGGACAAATTAATAATTACAGAGACCAAGTCGTCCAGTTTAATTGACGGTATATTAAGCAGACATTTAGGATCACACGAGTTATTTTCGAAAAACGATACAAAATAGATTTATAAAATATAATGGATTATTCGCAAACATTGAAGTGAAGCAGAGTAAACCATATATATGCGAGACCGATCAGGAATGCATATTCATAAAAAGAAAGTTCGCAATAAATCGGCTAGAACAGGTTTTTAGTTAACGCTTCGCTTCTGAACACAGAAGCTTCGTCAGACCAAGTGTGTCAGTGCTAACAGTGTTCAGTTTTAAATGACATTTTCTTGACCAATTCTGAGTTCTCTAAGATATACAGGCGAGATCAAAACAATTGATCACACCCTCTAAATGCTATGTTAATCCCTACATTGTTTATTTTGTGTGCAGGTGCGAACATCTTCCACTGACCCACTGCTTACGTAATCCATGTGCACATTGGGTGTTATGCACCTTATTACTTATCCGCTGCAGAACCAAACACCAATTGGCTGAGATATCCGCCCCATCCATCTTGTTCACCGCATTCGCTCCAGCCTTTGTTATTTCAACTGCCTCAGCGTGAAGTCTTTCCCTATAATCTTATCGCCTCTACGTTATCCAGATCCATGCTGTGATTCGTGTTTAGTACGCGTACAGCTGGGGCAGAATCCCGAATCAATGATCGATATTCACTGGGATTGCGGGGTTGCTTTCCTACTCGTTTATCCTAGTGCAAAGTTCTATAGAACTTTGTCCAATGTAAACACCCAGGCAACACTTGCACTTGATTTTGTAGATGCAGTTGTTCGCACAAACTAAATGAGTCTTATCTTTGAGATGTAATAATGCGGAGCGGAGCGTTTTACATATCTTATATGTTACACTAACAACTGCGTTATTCAAGATTCGACTTCTTTCTTGGACAGTCTTGCGCAAAAAACATCGACAACAACGCATATCGTAAGCCAATCGACACAGATGCGATTTTCAGATAAACATCTGCACATCATAGAAGGGTATTTCAGACTGTGTGGAGTGTGATCAATCGCTTTGATCTCGCCTGAACACTGTTCGTAACGACACCATTGGTCTGACGAAACGTCTGTGTTCAGAAACGAAACGTTGCCAAAAACTTGCTCTAACTGATTCAATGCAAATTATCTTTACATGATTAAAGCAGATTAATATTTACTTCAGATGGTGCACATAACATTGTGATTAGCTGGCATGTGAGCTTCAAGTATTTATTTGAATATTGCTCAGCTTGTTGAGTATGTCACTTTTTCTATGAGCAAATTGCACCGAATATAGATACGCGCTGAATCGGTTTACAAGCTACAGTTCTGTCTTGAGTGCGTAATATCCAGTGTATAATGATAAATTCTTGCATCGTGTTTATCGCAACCATACGACATAAGAGCTGTGATGACATACGGGTAACCAGGCCAGATGCTCTGATGTGAAAGCAAAACTACTTGCAAAATTTTTGCTCTGGCCGTAACATATCAGGTCAGATTTTACCCGCTACAATGTATCGGTAATCAATATTAATCTATTGACCAATAGGATTAATCGTGGTTCACTCAGTTCGACCCAATCTAATGATAATAGTTCGTGCCAGTTTGTTGTGATTCGGTCTAGCGAATCGATCAATAAAACGAATGAATGATTCGGAGATTATAGCGTAAATAATATTGTAGGCTATATTTGTATGCCCTAGTCATGAAGGCTGTCCTCGTAACGTAATTTTTGCGGAAATTTAGATATTTTAGATATCATCACTATTTGTAAGACGTGACAGTGCGCTATGCAGACCACAAAACACAGTTTACATTGTAGCTTCCCAATACAGACGAACTCGGTAAGCATTGAGACTGTCCAATGAAAGATATCACAGAATAATTTTAGTTTAGCTATTGAATGGATCCGCAAAGCAGTATTTGTGTACTAATGTTTTCCTATTCATCACATTCACAAAACATGTTATGAAAAATCGTGAATATATAAACATTTTATAATATGGGTTCTTACCTGCCTAGAGATAATGACTTATATGATTGTATTTAAAAGTGTTCGCAAAACTATTTTCTGTATTCGTACTGTGAACAATTTGGTTAAATTTAATTTGTTTCATATACTACTAGAATACTAATAAGTAGTAACTATATTTTATATTATCAGGTACGCATTAACCCAGTTGGCCGAGACAGAACGTGAATATCTGAAATCACTCAAGTCACTGCTCGATTTACTCTCGCGAATACAACACAAATTGACTCTTGAAGTTGACACAGAGAAGGAAAAAACCATCGATTTTTCTGACGACATGAACCTTGCAGTTCAAACCATGCGTGGTTCGCTTCGAAAAATCTATGAGCGTTCAGAAATGTACGTTGAATCGTTTTCTTGTCAGTCCTCTTCTCCCACGTCAATTTGTATGATTTTTTAAAGTTTTGAATTATTTAAACCTGGTACTAAATTGAAAATTTCCTCTTTTCTGTTTTATAGTTTTAACATTATAAACATTTCGCGTTCAAGACTGTAACTATTATAATTAGTTCAATTCAATTCAATTTAACGGTCTAAAAAGCACATAGCCTTACAAAAAACACTGAATAATATGGGAATTACGAATAACATAGGTAGAAAAAACGGAATTTGTTTGCTTACTGAGCAGTTCAGGAATCAGGTAAAATCCATAGGGCAGAAATTGTTTTTAACCGGTTGGATGGCACATGTAAATCCATGGGGTAAAGATGTATAGTTTACTTCGATGCATGTGTTCAAAGCTTTTATGGTGTAGAATACAAAATATTCAATCTCTTGGTTGGTCGAAATGAAGTTGTCTAAGTTCGATTTAAATATATCCAATTTGGGTGAATGTGCAACGTTTCGGGGTAGGGAGTTCCAGGTAAAACATACACGTACAGAATAAAAATACCTTCGACAGTTCAGTCTCGAGTCAGGAATAAGTACTGTGTAGTCATGACTCCAGCTGGTTCAGGGTGGTAGTAGTGTGAATAGTTTATTCAGGGGATGGTTGGGGGTATGCAGTATATTTAACATGAGAATCAAATCACCTCTAAGAAGGCGGTAGCGAGAGTCGAAGAGATTGAGGCTTGTAATCCGACCTTCGTATTGTTTATGTTTTAAACCACGTACGAGCTTGGTGGTCCGATGATATATTCTCTGCAAGAGGCTGATGTCTTTCTGTAGCCGGAGTGACCGAGCATGAACCGCATACTCCATTGTTGGACTCAAGTACATATTAATTATTCGATGAACAGTTTGCTTCTTGAAACTCCAGAACACGCGTTTAAGCAGAAGCAGTACTCTTGACGTCTTTTCATAGACAGCTGTGGCGTTGTGTAACGGTTTCAACATTGTCAGTGCTTTCAAGAATATGGGAACCAAGGGTGTAAGAGAACACGAAATGTCTTCCAACAGTCATTACCTTGCATTTTCTGACATCGAAAGGTAGTTCATCGAATAATTAATACGTACTTGAGGCAAACCATGCAGTTAGCCGAGAATTCGAGGATTTTTGGTCAATAAATTCAAAATTATCAACACCATAGGATTAAGGTATGAGTGAAAATGTTAAAAATATAACAGTATATATCGAGCAGAGTATATCAAATATAAGGCTCATTGGTGATGGAAATTCATACAAATAGGGGTTATTCGTTCTAGTCAGTGAGTTTATCACGATACGCATGCGTGTGGTCACATGTTATTGAACAGGTTGATCGTGACATCCTTATCCAACCGGGGCATGCAAGCACAAGTTTTATACCATCTTTCCACCGTTTCAATACATGTTTCAATACATTTCGCCTCCGGTCAAGCCATGCCACACGTACTCACCCATTGGCATTTGATATTCCACATTCCCACCGGAACTGCCGTCGGTTCTTCTATTCGGTGCGCGTTTGTTTCTTATGGAACTCCCTACCGTCAGATGTGGTCCAGTCATTTAGTGGAAGGATTTTCAAGAACAAATTGGATATATTTATGAGTAGTAAATCCACCCTACATCCCGTTTATATAACATGATTTTTTCTAAACGAATATTTTTCAATCATACCGCGACAATACATGACATTTTTTGTAACTACCAAACTGTCCATCTTCCTAATGTCTCAATTTATTTTGTATATATATTTATTGTCCTTATACGAATATCCTGTGGTGTGGTACAGCTACGAGCTTTTTTATACCATAAATTCTTGAATCTTGAATGTTGAGTGTAAATCTCTATCCCTTGCGTTCAATCAGCACGAAACCAATTGTTCGGTATGTGTAATGTATACAGATAAAAATGATACATGATACAGAATTTTGTTGAAGTTTACTATTCGCCATTTATTCAATGTTTAACACACCATTCGAAAGTACAAATATTCGTTCTAATTCATACTCCGATACAATTCATTTGGTAAGATTTTAATCTTTGATATGAGAAGTGAACCAGCACGTTTCCTTTTTGTTATTCATTTGACAGAAATCTAGAAAAAGAATTTTGTCTTCGAGGACAGGACCCGGCGACGGTTCCTGAATGTTTCCTGTGTCAGGTAGGTTGCTGATTTCTGTGATTTGCGTCTGCAAACAATTCCTTTGTGGTTTTCATTTAAAATTTTATGGGTGATCTCAATGACCGTCCATTAAAACATTTTAAAAAACTTTCTGTTTCTAGTTTCGTATTTACGTTTAACATACAGCATATGTTGTTGTTGGCCTCCCTCGGTCGATGTCGAACATGAATGTACATTTACGAAGCATTCGCCGTATCTTGAACATGGACAGATTAACGAATGCAGAAATTCTTTGTGAAGCTGCACTACTTAGCATGTTCACCCCTACTAAGATAACGCCATCTACGTTGGCTTGGTCACGTGTTAAGAATGGAAAATGGACTTTTCCAAAACATATACTCTATGGTGAGTTACAATCAGGAAGTCGACCATTAGCCAGACCACACTTGCGGTATAAAGACGTCTGCTAAAGAGATATGATAGCTCTTGGCATTGACCCTGCCTGTTGGGAAGAACTTGATCTTGCCCACACACATTAGAAGGCATTGTGTAAAGCGTCGTCTGCGATCTGGGGAGGAGCACATACAGCTCTTGGCTGCTGAACGCAGATCACGTCGCCGGCGTGCAACTGGCGGCCAGCGACCGAGTACTGCGTATTGCTGCAAGCGCTGCGGGGGAGATTTCTCCTCCAAAATTGGATTGTTTATTCATTCTAGAAGCTGCGGAGCATAACAGCATCATGCGTTGGGTTGAATTCTCACGTAGAATCATCTCAACTTCAAAGCTGTACCCAGGTGTGACAAAGTTACTGTGAGTATTCAGGAGATTAATTGCGACATTCGAGCATCCTGCTCACTAAGAGAAATCGTGTCAACTTTATTGCAACGTACGAATAAAATTCAACCCCTTTGGATCTCCGTAGCCGGATAACGAAAGAAAGAGGTGCACGGAGAACGTGTATGCTAGATTATGTTCAGAGATAATCACAGAATTGGTATGATGGGATGGGATGAATTTTTGGATACCATACTGTAATTCTGAGAGAGAGAGAAACGGAGCAAGGTCGGAAGTGGAAATGTCTAATGTGCCAACATCAATATCGGCCTAACCAGTTTAAGCAAGTGACATTGATTTCCGTTTAATGCTTGTTATTGATCAAATTCATTGTTCGTGTTTCCATTTTCCTTATGCTTGTATTGCAGAGGTGGATGGCAAATACCGAAAAGTAAATACTTGGATCTATTTATGTGTTTCATCTCGAAAAATTATTTTAAATGTTTGTAAATGGGAAAACTTTGAACTGTTGATCGATATTACTATAATTAAAAGTCTGATTTTGGAAAAATTATCCAAAAAGCGTACAAAGTATTCTATGTAAACAGTGTGATAGATTAGGAGAATTCTGGAACAACTAAAGTGGGATATCCTTTAATGCCTGACTCCTAGAGATTGGAGACCAAACGGCTTAGAACAAAATCTTGGCGATACATTATTCCATCGAGATATCAATGAGATGTGCATGGCTCAAATATCAGCGTGACATCCAAAAATCAGTTATGAGAGTTCCTGAATGAATATAAAATTCTTTCTTTCGTGCTGGCAGAGCTCTGTATCTGATTTATTTCATACGAAAGCTTTTTCCCAAAAAAACTCTAGAAACAGTAGTTTATGGGTGGCGTTTTGCATTAGACACGAAAGATTGGTCCAACAAAGAGTGATAGGCAGAAGGGAGGCGTAATTGAATAGCTGGTAGACATACGTTCAGCAAGAGTGTTACGGAAGAGATCTCATGGATGACCAAAGTAATGTGTTGCTCACATCCCGCATCCCTTACACACCACTCCCGGTTTCTGGCTGTTTGACGTCATTAGGTGGAGACAGTAAGATTAGGTTCAATGAGCCTTGACAGTGAGAGTTAGACTTTTGAGCCAATATTTATTACGGTTCGTACAACCAACCACGATGCTCGAGATGCTGATGGATGTCGAATCTTAAGTGTTGGTCACATCCCACTCACTAATTCACCACCACCGATGTCTAAGTAATGTTTATATATTAATAATATTTTCAATACGCTGATTGATCTTGTTTTGTCTACACGACTTGATACCTTCCGGCTGTTTGGTAATACGGCCAGTGGGAAGGAGTGGATGTAATGCTATTTAATAACATTTGCTGTCCTGACTGTCACCCATGATGTTCGATGAAAGTTATGTGTCGGAGGCGAAACGTTACCGATTGCGTTTAAATTTCATTTTCATGGCAATGACTAATCGATCAGTTTAAAATAGTTCGCTAAATAAATATTATCACCAGAGAAAGTTCCAACTCGGTACAATATGATGAACTAGAAACTGACAATAACGACAACAGATTTAGTAAGTACTAATTCTATTACCTCGAAGAACGTCTATCTTTCAAAGGTCATTTGCTTCTAGGTATGTTTGCTAACATAAACTTATACATTAAACAAATCCATTAAAATTTATGACGTGGTTGTGATATTTTTCCTTATTTAGTTTCATGCTAAATACGTACTAAATTTTTTGTATAACATTTATCCGAATGTTACCACTTATATTTTCGACTAAGATTTTTTTCTTATTTCTTCTTATTTCTGTCATCAATTCTTTAATGTTATTCTAAACTTCATTTTCTTTTGACTGGCTTCACATTTTTCTCGAACAACTACTCATGAGTACGTTCAAACACACTTCCAACCTCAGGATGACTTATTCGATCAATACACAATCTACATCTACCACTTGAATCGATTTCTTCGATCGATTACAAAAATCAATAAATTCGAGTCAGAATGTCTCATTCCACTTGAAAAAAGCTTCGACGCTGCGGTAGAAAGCCCCGATTGCTCCGATGATTCATCACCGAAATTGGTACAGAAATCAAGCATTGGGCTTCGTTATCTGTTAGAGTTAGCAGACCTACCTCGTCTACGCCTCGCCGCATACAGAACCATCTTGCGTGATTTAGCGAGGTATACAGCTCGCTTGGGTGAATCAACAGAGTCAATCGAACACGCCATGGTCTGGGTGTCTAGGTCATGCCGACGGGCTGAGGAAGCAATCAATTTATGGGATAACGTGAGTGGGACCACGAGTGGAACAAGTCCGGAAGCTGTTCTGCCTCCAGCTTTATTACGTTTGGTAAGTCTGTGCGATGGGGGTGTGGTGGCAATTACGCTGATGTTGCGTTTGAAGTTAATCGAAATTTCATTGATTTTTGTTGACCTCCTTTGATCGATGTTGAAAACTGACGGGTATCCCAGTCGAACGGTGGTTCTAGGTCTATAGCGTTGCGTATGATGCATGCGACCGATTCCATAGTTAGAATTTCCTCTACTCTATTGAAAGCGAGAAACAATACTCGAGTTATCCTTTTTTATTTATCTGGATTCCGAACCTTAATCAATCATCGCATGACTTGGCCTATCCTTTTCCTGTTATACATCAATTATATTACTGAAATAGTGCGGTGTAAGCTAGTTCTCTTTGCAGACGACATTAAAATATGGAAGCAAATTCGATCTACTGAAGATTGTTTGATGCTACAACAGGACTTGGATGTTCTGTATCATTGGTCGCTATTAAATCAAATGTAATATGTTACAACTTGGCCGTAATTACGATCACACATCATCTAGGCCACGAAAACCTAACTTGGACCACTGCTGAGAAGGATCTCGGGATTTGGATCACTAATAACCTGAAACCGAATATACATTGTCGAAAAGTGTATATTAGGAAAAATGGTATATTAGGAATCCTGAGGAGAATTTTTGAGCGGTTCACGCCCAAAACACTTCCGCGCATTATAAATAATTACATTCATCCAACGATGGAGTATTTGATCCCAGCGTGGGCACCGTGACTGCGCAGAGACATCGATCTCTTGGATAGAATTTACAATCGAGAAACAAAGCTAGTTGATGGGATGCAGCACGTCCCATATCAAGAGCGAATGGCCATACTAAGTTTGCCTGATTTTACACAGAGGCGAATGAGGAGCGACGTTATTCTCGCTTACAAAATACTGCGAATCGAAAACCACCCGCTCCGAGATCTAATAAAATTAATCCTCCCTCGGAATACACGTAGTCACTCAAGTTGCCTCGCAATACCGCACTCAAGACTTGACTGTCGGCGCCATTTCTTCTCTGTGCGTATCTGCTTTCTATGGAATGCGCTACCGCAAGACGTTGTGAATGCAACAACATTTGATGTTTTTAAAGCAAAACTAGATGCATATATCCAAAAACACCCCATAATCGGCCCTGTGAGTTGAATCAACATGAATCCAGACAAAGATACAACAATGTGTTTTTGATTACATTTTATTTTTTGTAATAGTTGTCATCCAATGGTACATGTAAAGCAATTGCTTTTTTCACCATAAAATCTTGATTCTTGATTCTTGCCCAACATCTCACGTGACTATACAACCCGACTCAGAAGTGACAAATCAGCCACCACTTTCAACGCGGCAAGCAGTATCTAGTCGATTAACGGCAATAGCTCGGTGTTATCGTGATCGCCGCTCAGCAGCATAGAGCACTATCTGCCAGCGGTAAAAGATGTAGCCTCGCACTGCACTGCACATTCGAGATGAGTGGTCAATAGCAAACTCTTTCCAGTCCATGGGCAAATCACATAAACACAACACCGACCTTCACATGTCTGTCAACTCGATCTGATTTGTCTAGCGATTTCGTGAAAACGGGTTAACTTCAAACCCCAACCACACAGGGCTCGTTTGACCGAGTTTGACGAATTCTATATCGTTCGAATGTGATTCACGTTTTGCTTCTCTCATGTGTCCGAGTATGTCGTCGCTCGAAATGTTTCTCATGTAATTCTTTTCCGAATTCTTACGGTTTCTCGATTGTAATCTTTCGGCCTTTTCGGCCTAATAGTTGTGTTCAACATAACATCAGTAAGCTCGTGATTATCACTCAACGCTAATAGACTTTACACCTCCACACTTGGGTCTAGGTCTCGTAAATAAATACAGCCCCTGATTGTCTCTATTTCAAACGGACGTTTTACACACTACGACGAAATTCATATGACTGAGAGTTGCATATTTTCTCACATGTAATTTGAACGTCATTCATTTTCACAACTCGCTTTCAAACGTATTATACTGCGGTCAAAGCGTGCTGAAGGTTCCTAAGGTTCTCAAAAAATGGAGTTTTATAATTCACACAGTATTCTCGTGTCCGTAAACAACTTGTTTCTCTCGTTTACTTTTTCAGTCTGATGTCCAAATTCGCGTCAAATCTGGAATGAAACTGGAGCAAGAACAGTCATTTTGCGGTCGAATGGTCTTGTTGCCAGAGCACCTTGTCATTCTGACAATCACTTCATCTGAGAAGCAGTCAGCTTCTTGGGAATTGTGGAAAGACTTTGAGGTTAGAGTTGCACTAGATTTCTAATTAAAAATTATAAGATTCATAATTGCAACAACTACTTGTAATGCTAAGTTCTAACGCCAATTTATGCCTTCAGCATAGGTCATCAATTATCACTCGACGCAAAATTCGTGTCCCCAAATAACCTTGAATATTAAAAGTGCTTGGAAATGTAACACAATTAAATGTATGTGATGAAAATTCCTGTAAATGAGCTTTTCCCTTCATGGTCATAGTTGAAAACCCCATCTGCATGAGTGTGGGCTCGTGTGGTTGAACAGGTTGGTCCTACCAACCTTATTCAACAGTCGCAACAAGCGCAACTTGTTTACCATTCTTCAAGCGCATGCGGATCCTGATTCTACTGTCCCTACCTGATGAGCTCAAAAGCACGAAACCGGTCGTGAGGTGTGTGACGGAAAAAGACCAGAAATACCAGATTGCGAGAGAGTCATGACTATTTTTGTCGATGGCCACATACGGTCAGTGTCGACCATGAATGTACAGCTTTTAGAATGACGAAACAGTCAGAATCGGATGGAAACATATCTTTCACACCGCTCACAGCGATTGACAATACTCTCGGGCAGTTGCAAGTTGACGGCATGATCTAAGATTAGCAGCTGAGAACAATGTCTGGTCCTTTCCAGCTCGAAGATTACGTTTTACATAGTGCCTCCAATATTGGTGGACAGGAGCAAGTTCTTCCCAACTCGTAGAGTCGATGTAATGAAAAATAGGAAGAGAAGCTCTGTTAATATTCTATGGATTTCGGTTGTACATAGAACAATACTGTAAAAAACTGTAAAGGGTAATAAACAAGGCTTTTGTATATTCGCACATAACCACTATATATGATGAAAGTTCGGACGTGTGAGCACAATGGATCTTTAAGTTTATATTTCCCATGATATTTTTCTGTAATATCGATATAAGTATGTTGTAATAGGGAATAAAAATCGAGGTCGTGTTTCTCAAATCCCACTCGTTTACACTCCGTTTCAAACTGCAGTTTAGTTAGCTTTTTTACAATGTTTTACCACCCCGCAAAACCTCGCCATTACGGTGAAATATCGACCGCGAATGTACATTTAATATTTACAATTCCTTTTTCCATGTATGATTTTCTTGATGTTGATATCGATCAACCTTTATATCACAAAACTGCTTCAGTTGACCAACGTTCGTCTACGTCTACCAACCGATGAATCTGCTTCGTTTGAAATATGGGATATTTCATCTCAAGGTCAAGTGATGGTCATCGCACACGTGACCTGTCCATCGGCGATAAGTCAACGCGCTTGGATTGAAGATATCCAAACAACAATCGCTCAGTATCGTGAGTTTATCTCAATAGATGAGTGTAGTAATTCTAAATCCATGGTTATAATGCAATATTTCACAGTTTAAATAATTATGCATCAACCTTGAAATTTAAAATTTCATCGATCCGGATATCTCGCTGTTTTTCCACAATGCGATTCCCGTGTCTAGATATCAGGAAGAAATTGTAGTTAATGCCCGAGTTTGGGAGCCAATTTTGGTAAAGTTTGACTGACTCAGCTATACAATCGCAGCAAAACACATGCTCATACGATTGTGGTGAGACAAGTTACCCAGAACCAAATATCTCACGTTGTGAGCCTTTTAATCAGTGCCTACATTCATTGGTGGCGCAAATGCAGCCCAACATAGGTTAGATCACTTTCCACTTTCCATTTTACACACATGAACCAACCAGCGTTGCCGACGCTTTCGCATGATCTGACCTCCACGGGAAAGTACTTTCGTATTTAATATGTCTTCCATTCACGAAATGTTCAAGGTGCGATAATCGCTCCTGAAATAGAAAGCATTCGGCTTTCGTTCGTGTTTTGTGTCGATGGCCCAAGTTTCTCTTGCACACATTAAAACATTTAGTACGCACGCTCTTTTAACCATCATTTGTTATGTTTGTAGTCAGTTTTTGGGTGACTCAGGTACGAGCGTTCGAACACATCCAGATTGAATCGCAATATTTGAAGCGGGATACATAAAATAAGGTTTCTGGCTTTTCTTACTTTTATTTGTGCTCTGAAACGATTCAGTTTGATAACATTAACACTATACTGCGTGCGTAGTATAATACCTTCTGAACTCTCCCGAAAAGCGTACTTCAGCAGCACAACAAACAAATCCGAAGGAACTTGAGTGTAAGAACAATTCTTTAGTGAACGTTGTTGCTCCTGACCATTAGGTAGGAACGAAATGATTGGGTTCTGTGAACATGACAACAATGTTACGTGGTGAGCAATGTTATAAGTTAAAGACACCGATAAATAGCATTTCTTAAACAAAAAAACCGATTAACGACGTCATTCCAAGCAAGCGATCAAGACGCTCAACATGACATAAAGATTGCGGTGCTCACATCCCGATCCCTTACAAACCAATACCGGTTTCTGTCTGTTTGCCGTCATCAGGTGGAGACAGTAAGATCAGGATCAGTGAGCCTTGAAACAGTGGAAAAGCGGTAAACAAAGTAATACTTGAATGCCACTGTTACATAGGGTTCTTGCAAAGAACCACGATGTTCAAATACAGAATCATAAAGTGATTCCTGGCCAAGCGCTCGAGGCGCATGTAAAAGACCAATGTATTGTGGTGCTTACATCCCCCGCACTTACATACTACTGCCGGTTTCTGGCTGTTTGCAGTCATCGGGTGGAGACAGTAAGATTAGGTTCCGTGAGCCTTGAAACAGTGGTAAAGCGGGAAAGAAAGTTATGCCTGACAACCACTGTTTTTGGGGTTGTAACGAAGAACCACGATGTTCCAGTACAGCCCGAAACCGATAGTGGTGTGTCAGGGATTGGGATATAAACACCACAATATTTGATCATTTATAAGCGTCTTCTTTGCTTCACCTGGAATCACTTTGCGATTCTTTATTTTAACATCGTGTTTTTTGAATGAACCCTGTTTAACAGTGGTATACAAGTATACTTTAGTTAACCGCATAACCGCTATTTCAATTCTCACTGAACCTAATGTTACTGCCTCCACCTGATGACGGCCAGCATTCAGAGAGGTTAGTGGTGTTTAACGGATGAGGATTTGAGCACCGCAGTATATCAATCTAGTTGTGCGTCTTGACCATATCACCAGGAATCACTCCACTTTAACTATTTTTAATTAACACGCTTCATTTCATAATACTCTCTGATCAGTTCCATCAGTTTGTAACATTTCCATATAATTTTCATTCGATTTTATACATTAATACACGTGTCGAACTAACCTACACGAAGTGATCTGGATTTAGACACATTCATGCTAGCAGCATGCATAATGCGGAAAAATCTATTATCAAGGTGCATACCAGGCCATCGAAAATTGGCATGTGTACTTTTAAATTCAGAGAAAGTTGACGGCTGATTTTGACAGCATTATGTTCAAATGTTTTAAGTTTATACCACAAAATATAGAATGCTTTTTTGCAATTTGTGTCTAGCATATGTGGTGATGTCAGACTACCATCGAACCTATTTCTAATGTCTTTTAATTTGAAAGTTGTCCGGTTCATTTCGGTTATAATGTTGAACACCGAATCCACATCACGTTGGCCTAGCGTTTGATTGGAGTAGCAAGTCAAGGTCATCGAACTTATGATTGGTTCATTTAGTCAAGGTTATCAATCCTATGTTTAGCGCACCCAAATCGAGGGTGGTACGAACTTTACTTGCGGTATTTTGTTTCCCAAATTATTGAAAGTTTAATGGTCAACGACTTGCCGCATTTGAAATCCTGACACATATATGATGTAACGGATGCTCGGGTAACGCTGATAGAATTTACTCCGAATCTCAATGTGGCTTCCGCAAGGGAAGACATGATCTTATCCCTGAGACAACTTCGAGAAAAGTGTCGGGAACAGCGTATGCCATTATACACTGTTTTTATTGATTTAACTAAGGCATTCGACTACGTCAGCAGGGAGTGTATTTTCAAAATGCTTGATCTGATAGGCTGCCCCCAAGGCTGCTCAAACTCGTTATTTCGTTCCACTCAGGTATGAAAGGCTCAGTCCATTATAACGGTTGCAGTTCAGAAGCATTTGAAATTCGCCGAGGCGTCAAACAAGGGTGTGTTCTTGCTCCCACGCTGTTCGGCATTTTCTTTTCTCTGTTTCTGAAGCACGCTTTTAGGACGAGAACAGAAGGCATTTATATACGCACGCGAAGTGATGGTAAGCTTTTCAAGCCAGGGAGGAGCAGATACAGCTCCTGGCTGCTGAACGCAGATCACGCCGCCGGCGTGCAACTGATGCAATACAACAGAGCTCTAACTATCGTTGCAAGCGCTGCGGGAGAGATTGTTCCTCCCGAATCGGACTGTTTAGTCATTCAAAAACTGCAAAACATGAAATTCATGCGATTGTGATGTACATCCATGGTTGACATCGACCGACG